>JAIWQS010000255.1:0-96440 GCA_029891385.1 Erythroxylum novogranatense | reverse complement strand
AATCTACCAATAGCGGAAGAAATCCAAATTTTCGAGAAAGAAAAGGAGAAAGTTCAAGACTGGCTAGGAAACCCTACGGAAATATTCAATAGAAAAGCGATTGAAAGGGCAATCGCTTGACAAAAGCAGTCCTCACGGTAGAATATGAGGAAGAAAGAAAATTTTGCGATTTGGTAATGCACTGATTACCAATTTGGGATCAAATGATCCAAAAGCATTTAGATCATTTGGAAAATCTACCTCTGGATGAAAATCATAAATGTTTACTCGATGCTCTGAAAGAAAATAACTTGATGATCAAAAGCATAAAGCATGTTGTGCTTTACAATATTATTCGACAAGATAATGGAGCCTCCATTGAGGTAAAATTTTCTTACTATTCTACGGTTAATGGTCACGATAGGGAATATATTGCTATTATTCCTCATTAATGAAAGCGCTAAGTTAGCAGGACCACGGTATAAAGTTTTATTCCTTTAAAGGCGCCTGGACTACATATTGCAACAAATTATTTGGGAATTTGGGGATACTTTGTCAATTGAAAAGAACCCGGACATGGTCCTCTAACGAAGTCTATGGCGAAATTCAGCAATTACAAAAAGAAATGGAAAAATTGGAAGCAACAATCCAACAAATGAAAGAAGACAATGAGAAAAGAAGATCTTTTAGGATAGTCGGAGAAAAGATAAAGGAATTCTAGGAACATATCGGACCATAGGCATAGAGGCGAACCAGAAAAGAAATCCCGATACTACAAATCACGGAAGGATCAAGATCAACGAGGCAACAAACACGTGGAAGACCATCGCACCACCACGTATGCGTCAATCATGGCCGACTAGGGAATAAAACATCAAAAGAAAAGTTGAGTTAAATCAACAAAAGAAACAAACATGTGAAAGTGGGCTGCTGTACTCCCTTACTTTTCTCTGAATACTTAGTGGAATCTTTTCCAACTAGGTGTGGTTTGGTATTTGTAAAATAATTAAAACCACTAGTGTGTCGGTTTATACTGTTTTGCAAAATAATTGGCGAGCAAGACAATAGAAGCGAGATAATTGAAGACCTTGCATCAAATCGTCTCGAGGGCGGAAGCCTTTTTCGGATTGATGAGTCATCTTGATTATTATTTCTAAGTCTTTAGTTTTGCAATCCTATAAAAGGATCTCGGTTGTAACTAAGAGGCACATCGAAAGCACTAAAAACGAAACTCTCTTCTTTGTAAACCACTTTCGCATAAATATTAGCTTGTGTTTATTTACTACTGTGTTTATTTATCATCAAGAGATAATCAGCATAACAAAGTGTCTCTCAAGATCTTATACAGGAAGCGTCTATATTTGGTATCTCTTGAGACACTTTAAGTTAAGTGCGGATTATCTGGGATGTATAATGACAGGTTTATAGAATAATGAAAAGGTTTAAGTAAATGAAAAAGATTGAAATCAGATCATTTTAAAACAAGATCCTTTTATGGATTACTAAAACTAAAGACTAGAAATAATAATGAGATGACTCATCAATCAGGTGTCGTCTGGGCCTCGTGAGCGATTTGATGCAAGGTCTTCAATTATGCCTTCTGTCTTGTTCAGCCAATTATTTGCAAGCAGGACAAATCGACACACTAGTGGCTTTAATTATTTTACAAATAGCCAAGCCAGACACCTAGTTGGAAAGATTCCACTAAGTATTAAGTAGAAAGTAAGTAGAGATGCAGTGTGCCCACTTTCACATGTTTGTTTCTTTTGTTGATTTAACTCAACTTTTCTTTTGATAGCTTATTCCACTGGTGGCCATGATTGGCCTTACATGTGGTTGGTGCGATGGTCTTCCACGTGTTTGTTGCTGGTTGATCTTGATCCTTACGGTGATTTGTAGTATCTGGGATTTCTCTTTTACGGTTAGTCTTATGTCTATGTACATTATTATTATCAAAGTTTGTTTAAAAATTTGCATAGTTTGGAAAAGAAATTTAAAAAGATTGAAAATTTGGTAGAACAACTCCTGGCGGTGGGCGTAAATGTCATATTTAGTCGCTGCGGAAGGCGAATTATAAAGAAGCATTAAAAGCAAGCTGAATTATTAGGAGCACCGGCGAAGGATTCAAAAGAATTGGCGAAGAAGTAACGTCGGAAAGGAATTGAGTATGATCGAAACAAAATAATAGTGTTATTTACTTGCTAGTAAAAACACTAAAGAAACTAGAAGAACTTGAAACAAAAGTCTCGAATTAGAAGATAGCCTATTAAAACGCAAAGAAAATCCTCAATTGGATAAGTTAGTCGAGAAATTGGTAGAATCAAGATCACGAAAAAGGTGAAAGCAGCACCACCATTTGTGTGAAAGAAGATCATACTATTTGAAATCCTCGAAAATTTTGATTCGGTAAAATCAAAAACAACATGAAAGCGAGCAAGTACCGATGGTACTAAACCTGAATTCTCTTTTGAAAAATCTAGATCGAGAAAAAGATTGGGGATTGATTCGATGAAGAATCGGAAGAAAATAGAATAATCTAATTTGTTATGATGATCAAATAAGGGATTATCATCGATACAAACAAGCGACAAAGAATGCTATGTTAGATTAAAGGTAATAATGCGAGAAAAAAGCGTTGGAAATGAATATAGATCCACGACTATCAATTACATTTATCTAATCAAAAAGAGCATCTATGGTACCATTGAAATTCTATATTGATCAGCTGGGATGAACCACGAAATAAAGTATATCAACATTATTAGAGGAAAGAAAATTGATTATTGGCAAAAATAATCAAGAAGAAATACTATGATTGAAAAGAATCATATGATAAACTCAAAGCACAAGATCTAGATCATATCCATTTAGGAATGATAATGATCGAGAATATATGCAATCATAGAAGAAAAGCGAGTAAAGGTTCTTATTGTTATAAGAGACAAAAGATGGGGTAGTAATGAAGTTGGAATACTTGGGCAAATGGAGATAGATTTGGCGATTAGCACGAAGCTGGTTTATTTCCTTCGAACAAATGATGACAATCAAAGATTTCTATCAACATATGGAAATAGTGATTCAAACAAAGGCTATGAATCATGGCAAGAAGGAAAGGAGAAGCTAATCTACTAATTACTCGTGGAGTAGTTGGAAGATTAACAAATACAAGTGCAACATCCTTTCGTTTAGAAATACCAAGATATTGGAATTTCTAGCTTGAATGGTGTAAAAAGCACTTGCGGTGAAGAATATTACTGCTGAAAAATTTAATGGTGAAACATGGAGAATCAAGCCCCGGAAAGTTCAGCAAAAATACAATCGAAGTTCAAAGAAAGTTCAAACATGGGAAAACAAAGATGGATCTGTTAGTTTAAGATTTGCTCGGTGTAAAGCAGAAAATACAAGAAGAAACATCGAGAAGATGAAGATGATGCTGAAATTGAAAGAGCATTAGTCATAACTCACGAGTTGTGAAAGAAGAAAAAGAAGAATTAATGAATGCTCTAGAACATTTTATTGAAAGTCAAAGAAAGAAGGAATAATCAGGGATTATTTAGGAGAAGGTGTAATTACTTGGTTAAATACACCATTTACGAAGAAATAGATGATCGATGTCTGTGATGGTTGGGGAGAAGAATTTGATGAAGATGAAGAAACTTTAACAAAAGTTATCTTCAAAGAATATGACACGATTGATTCAGAGGAAGTTGAAAATTCAGGTATTAATTGCAATCGGGATATTGCAAAAGCGAGTCTTAATGGCTGAAATGGAATATCAAAATTGAGATTAGAGGAATTGGATGATGCACCTCATATGAGAAATACTTCGATAAAAGCATCAACATCCTCACGGTGGCGAGAATCTAGCAGAATCCGCAGATTCAATATGGGACCACCTCAATATCCACTGAATGAAGCAACCTCGGCAATTAATGTTCACGAAATTAGAGAAAAATGGAAAAATTTTGAGGAAGAGAATGGAAGTCCCTAATAATTGGGTATTACCTCTGCACAATCTCAAGCAGGTTCGATGTTAGTTTTACGATGATATATCCATGTATGAAGATGTCATATCAAGGTGGGAATCAAACAACAAAAACATGATTGACGAGAATGAATTGGGTAGACAATCAATCAAAAGTCATTTATATTGAAAATCTCTTGGAAATGATGAAGAATGTTCCAACAATGGAGATTAGCATTCCCCAAGAATATGAAATGCTTGTTGCGGTACGATGATACCAAGTCGTATTTTCTGAAATCGAAAGATGATCACTTTAGAAGAACCTTATCAAGGTTCAGCAGAATTTCAAGAAAGAGCTTATGCAGACACTGGAAAGGATAACTTGTAAAGAGGTAAGATTTCTACACATTTCTCAAAGATTATGAAGATATTGCATCTAAAAGCGTTAGAGCATATGCTAGCGAAATTATCAGAAAAATTCTTGAAAACTTCACGAACTTTATGGGAAGAGAATAGAAGAAGAATTTAAAAGAATCCATGAAATACAATTGGTGTACTCCCAGTACATTTCACATAGTTGTTTTACAACAAATGTGTAAAGCATCAATGCAAGAGGTCTTAAAGATCTCAGCATTATGCAATAAAATACCAATTCTGGGTATTACAAAATAAAATATGGTCTTAGAAAGGCTAAGACATATAAAGGAAAACCTCATGACACTCATATGGGGTTTTCAAAGAAAAAAACCTCATTCATAAATGTATTTATTATTCATGTGGAGAAGAAGGACATTATACAAGAGATTATGAAAGCAAACAAGGAAATTTAGCAAGAGTGGCAATGATTAATGAATTACAACTCACGAAGGCTGGGATGTAGTCTCAGTAGATATGAATGAACCTGATAGTGATGGTATACTATCAATATCTGAAGGAGAGGATCCTGATCATTCCGTAGTCTTGCAAACAATAACAACCAGATCGGAAGAATTTGTCTTTGTCATCAACGACTATGGAGAGATAAATCGAAAATATTCTGGTTAGAAAATGTAGTTCTACCACGAAAATGGTGAATGTGTACATACGTGGTCACATAACTCAAAGATAGCGATTACTTTATCGACATTGATAAATGTAATTATGCAACAAAACTCGAAATTGATGAGGATACATTGTCATATGTGCAACGTGGCGGTATGTCCTTTTTACTATGCTATATCTTGGAATCAAAGTCGAAAGAGGTATTCAACATTTATACCTCAATTTTCCAATAGGGATAAAATGATCAATGAAATGAGCAACTACATTGATCAAATCCTAACAGAAAATACAAAATTAATCTCGAAAATCGGAGGTTAGAAAAAATAATGACTCCTTCCTACAATGGAATTAGATCGAGTTAAAAAGAATTGAATGATGATCGAAAACTCAAAAATGAGTTAAGAGCATCAAATCGTATCTTACCATCAATGAGCAAATCGGAGAAGCGTGGCGTGGTGAACCTTAAACAAGCGAAGGCATAATTTGGTAGTCAAAGTCGGTAAAAGCTGTTGATTATGCCAAGTTTTCACGAAAAAGACGGAAGGGCATTGGATTTGACTTATTTAGTATTGAATGCATACTAATTAAGGCTTTGATTAGAAAAGAAATATACGAGGACTCGATATGGAATTAAAACAACAAAGTTCTATGGCGAATAGCGGGAAAATCATCACTAGCGTGAAAAGGTATTGATGTAGCTGCGGAGTAGTGGATAATGACTACTGAGGTATGATTTATGTTGTGTTAGTCAATACAAATCATGATGATTATCTTGTGGATATTGGAGATCAATTACACAAATAATATTTGAACAATATTGGATGCCTCAAATTGAGTTAGTTGATGAATTAACGAAGCAGAAAGAATGTCAAGTCCACTTGATCAAAGAAATCCATAATTCCTTATAAAAGGAATTAAAGAAAAACAAGTCGACATCGCTGAATGCTTGACAAAAGAAAAGGAGCTATCTGCGAAAAATAAATAATCAGTTATGCAACTTCATGGTTAGCTTCAAGATACGGATGTCGAAATTTCAACTCATACAATTTTGGATCTTTGGAGCAACAAGTGTTGTGTGAAAATAGAGGATGTTCGAAGAAACAAAAGAAAAGCAACCTATGCGATAGAAATTACTGGTATCAACTCCTTATACCAAGCAATTTGAAAGATTGAAAGATGGAGAAATGATAATTGATGGAAATGCTTACGAATACCACTCACATATTGCATACCCATTATTAAAACAAGATGGAATTGAGATGATTATTGGGTGCAATTTTATACGAGCTCAAAGGAGGAATTCAAATAGAAGGGAATACTTTGACCTTCTACATAAGAATGTGTCAAAAGTGACAACGAGAAAAAAATCAAGATAGCAACACTAGCTATCCACGAGCTTGAACTAGATTCCAATGAATATTATACCATTAAGAATATGGTATGTTATAATATTGGAAAGAGTATCTCCTGATACTCGAAAAGAAATACAAGAGAAATTAAAAATTAGAAGAATTGGAGTACATTGGAAAAGATCCTCAAAACATTGGGCTAAGAATGGGATATTATGCAAAATAGACATCATAAATCTGATATTACTATCTGAGGATAAGCCATGAAACATGTTACTCCACTACATGGCGAACAATTCAGAAAACATGTCAAGGCATTATTGGATCTTGAGTCATAAGATCATCGTCTTCAAGACCGAACAATGGCAATGATTGTGTGATACGGAACAACGAGATCGAAGCTGGTCGAGCTAAACATGGAAAGGGCATTATGGTGTTTGACTACTGAAAACTCAACGAAAATACTCATAAGGATCGATATTCACTACCGGTATCAATACTATTATCAAAAAATTGGTAATAGTCTAATCTATAACAAATTTGATTTAAAAAGTGGTTTTATCAAATAGCTATGGATCTGAGTCTATCCATGGTACTTTTATTGTACACGATGGTCTTTATGAATGGTTAGTCATGCCATTCGGATTAAAGAATGCTGCAAGCCATATTTCAAAGAAAAATGGATCAATGCTTTAGAGGACATGAAGATTACATAGGCTTACATTGATGATATCTTGGTATTTTCTAATACGATATATGATCCTGAAAACATTCTGATATTTTATGATATACGTAAAGAAATAGTCTAATACTTTCAAAGAAAAAATGGTTGTGGGCGTATCTAAAATAGAATTTCTTGGAGCTATTATCGACAGGAAAGATCAGGACTACAACCTCGTATAGTCAAAAGTTATCGAAATTTCTGAAGAAAGACTAAAAGAAAAGAAAGGATTGCGATCATGGCTAGGAATTCTAAATTACATGAAGTTATATTCCTAAATTAGGAATATTAGTCATTACTATATAATAAGACCATTGAAATGCTAATAAGCGCATGAGTCCAATGGATTAGGAATTGGTCAAAGAAATTAAGAAAATTATCAACAACCTTCGGAGATGGAATTACCACCACCAAATTAAATACATTATCATTGAAGCTGATGGATGTATGGAAGGATGGGAGAATAGCCAAATGGAAGAAAACTAAAGGAAGTTCAAGCTGCGGAAGAACATGTTTTGCATATGCGGTAACAAATTTGATCTGATAAAGTCAACAATCGATCTTGAAATAATTGCATACATAAATTCCTTGAACTCCTTTAAGATCCATTATTTGGATCAAAAGAAATAACTTCGTCTTGATTGCCAAGCAATAATCGGTTTTACAATAGCAATCACAAAATAAACCGTCTAGGGTTAGGTGGATTAACTTTGTTGATTTTCTTACGAGGCAGTGTCAAAATCATTATCAAACACATTGTGGGGAAGAAAAACAAACTTCGAGATCACCTATCGAATTGTTTTCAAATTAACAACCATAAAATGGATAGATCAAGAAGATCGGGAAAAGAAATCAACGACCTATTCAGCGTGGCAAAACCGAAAGAAGTTAAATACTACTCGGAACACGGATCTTGATGAATCTACCAATAGCATTGGAAGAAATCCAAATTTTCGAGAAAGAAAAGGAGAAAGTTCAAGACACTGCTTGGGAAACCCTACGAAATATTCAATAGAAAAAGCTGATTGAAAGGGCAATCGCCCGACGAAAAGCAGTCCTCACCGGTAGAATATGAGGAAGAAAGAAAATTTTGCAGATTTGGTAATGCACGATTACCAATTTGGATCAAATGATCCAAAAGCATTTAGATCCTTGGAAAATCTACCTCTGGATGAAAATCATAAATGTTTACTCGATGCCTCTGGAAAGCCAATAACGATGGTCAAAAGCATAAAGCATGTTGTGCTTTACAATATTATTCAACAAGATAATGGAGCCTCCATTAGGTAAGAATTTTCTTACTATTCTACGGTTAATGGTCACGATAGGGAATATATTGCTATTATTCCTCATTAATGAAAAAGCGCTAAGTTAGCGGACCACGGTATAAAGTTTTATTCCTTTAAAGGCGCCTTGGACTACATATTGCAACAAATTATTTGGGAATTTGGGGATACTTTGTCAATTGAAAAGAACCGGACATGGTCCTCTAGCGAAGTCTATGAAGAGAAATTCAGCAATTACAAAAAGAAATGGAAAAATTGGAAGCAACAATCCAACAAATGAAAGAGAGCGGAGAAAAGAAGATCTTTTTGGATAGTGGGAGAAAAGATAAAGAATTGCGGAACATATCGGACCATAGAAGGCGAACGAGAAAGAAATCCGGATACTACAAATCACGGAAGGATCGAGATCAACCGAGCAACAAACACGTGGAAGACCATCGCACCAACCACGTATGCGTCAATCATGGCCGACTAGGGAATAAAACATCAAAAGAAAAGTTGAGTTAAATCAACAAAAGAAACAAACATGTGAAAGTGGGCTGCTTGTACTCCCACTTACTTTTCTACGAATACTTAGTGGAATCTTTTCCAACTAGGTGTCGGTTTGGTTGTTTGTAAAATAATTAAAACCACTAGTATATCGGTTTATGCATTTGCAAAATAATTGGCGAACAAGACAATAGAAGCGAGAATAATTGAAGACCTTGCATCAAATCGTCTCGAGGGCCGAGAGGCCTTTTGGATTGATGAGTCATCTTCATTATTATTTAGAATCTTTAGTTTTAGCAATCCTATAAAAGGATCTCGATTGTAACTAAGAGCACATCTAAAGCACTAAAAAGCTTGAAACTCTCCTCTTTGTAAACCACTTTCGCGTAAATATTAGCTTGTGTTTATTTACTCTGTGTTTATTTACTCATCAAGATAATCCACTTAACTTAAAGTGTCTCTCAAGATCTTATCTGGGAAGCGTCTATATTTGGTATCAAATGGTGTAAAAGCACTTATGACGAAGAATATTCTGAAAAATTTAATGGTGAAACATGGAGAATCAAGCCCCGAAAAGTTCGGCAAAATACAATCTGAAGTTCAAAGAAAGTTGAACATGGGAAAACAAAGATGGATCTGTTAGTTTAAGATTTGCTCGGTGTGAAAGCAGAAAAATACAAGAAGAAATATCGGAAGATGAAGATGATCTGAAATTGAAGAGCATTAGTCATAACTCACGAGTTGTGAAAGAAGAAAAAGAAGAATTAATCGAATGCTCCCGAACATTTTATTGAAAGTCAAAGAAAAGAAGGAATAATCTGGATTATTTAGGAGAAGGGTGTAATTACTTGGTTAAATACACCATTTACGAAGAAATAGATGATCGATGTCTGTGATGGTTGGGGAGAAGAATTTGATGAAGATGAAGAAACTTTAACAAAAGTTATCTTGAAGAATATGACCTGATTGATTAGGAGGAAGTTGAAAAATTCGATATTAATTGCAATCGAGGATATTGCAAAAGAAACCGTCTTAATGGCTGAAATGGAATATCAAAATTGAGATTAGAGGAATTGGATGATGCACCTCATATCTGAAATACTTACGATAAAAGCATCGACATCCTCACGGTGGCGAATCTAGCTTAAGAATCCCAATGATTCCAATATGGGACCACCTCGATATCCACCGGCGAGCGACCTCGAGCAATTAATGTTCACGAAATTAGAAAAAATGGAAAATTTTAGAGGAAGAGAATGGAAGTCCTAATAATTGGGTATTACCTCTGCACAATCTCAAGCGAGTTCGATGTTAGTTTTACGATGATATATCCATGTATGAAGATGTCATATCAAGGTGGGAATCAAACAACAAAACATGATTAATGAGAATGAAATGGGTGAACAATCAATCAAAAGTCATTTATATTGAAAATCTCCTTGGAGAAATGATGAAGAGAATGTTCCAACAATGGAGATTAGCATTCCCCGAGAATATGAAATGCTTGTTGCGGTGGTGATGATACACAAGTCGTATTTTCACAAATCTGAAAGATGATCACTAGAAGAACCTTATCAAGGTTCAGCGAATTCAAGAAAGAGCTTATCGGACACGGAAAGGATAACTTGTAAAGAGGTAAGATTTCTACCACAATTTCTCAAAGATTATGAAGATATTGCATCTAAAACAGGTAGAGCATATGCTAGCCCAGAATTATCCGAAAAATTCTTCAGAAAACTTCCTGAACTTTATGGGAAGAGAATAGAAGAAGAATTTAAAAGAAAACATCCGGAAATACAATTGGTGTACTCCCGAGTACATTTCACATAGTTGTTTTACAACAAATGTGTAAGAAGCATCAATGCAAAGAGGTCTTAAAGATCTCGGCACATTATGCAATAAAATACCAATTCACAGGTATTACAAAGAAAATAAAATATGGTCTTAGAAAGGCTAAGACATATAAAGGAAAACCTCATGACACTCATATCGGGGTTTTCAAAAGAAAGAAACCTCTATTCATAAATGTATTTGTTATTCATGTGGAGAAGAAGGACATTATGCAAGAGATTGTAAAACAAACAAGGAAATTTAGCGAGTGGCAATGATTAATGAATTACAACTCCACGAAGGCGGGATGTAGTCTCGGTAGATATGAATGAACGATAGTGATGGTATACTATCAATATCGAAGGAGAGGATCTGATCATTAGTAGTCTTGCAAACAATAACAACCGATCCGGAAGAATTTGTCTTTGTCATCATGACTATGGCGAGATAAATCAAAGAAAATATTCTGGTTAGAAAATGTAGTTCTACCACGAAAATGGACTGAATGTGTACATACGTGGTCACATAACTCAAAGATAGCGATTACTTTATCGACATTGATAAATGTAATTATTGCAAAAGCAAAACTACGAAATTGATGAGGATACATTGTCATATGTGCAACATGGCGGTATGTCCTTTTAACGTTATGCTATATCTTGGAATCAAAGTCGAAAGAGGTATTCAACATTTATACCTCGATTTTCCAATAGGGATAAAATGATCAATGAAATGAGCAACTACATTGATCAAATCCTAATAGAAAATACAAAATTAATCTCGAAAATCGGAGGTTAGAAAAATAATGACTCCTTCCTACGTGAGAATTAGATCGAGTTAAAAATTAGATGATGATCAAAAACTCAAAAATGAGTTAAGAGCATCAAATCGTTAACTTACCATCAATGAACAAAAATCGGAGAAGCGTGGCGTGGTGAACCTTAAGAAACAAGCAAGAAGAGCATAATTTGGCGGTCAAAATCGGTAAAAGCTATTGATTATGCCAAAGTTTTCACCAAAAGGCGGAAGGAGCATTGGATTTGACTTATTTAGTATTGAATGCATACTAATTAAGGCTTTGATGAAAAGAAATAGCCACGGGACTCGAGATGGAATTAAAACAACAAGGATTCTATGGCGAATAGCGGGAAAATCATCACTAGCGACGAAAGGTATTGATGTAGCTGCGGGAGTAGTGGATAATGACTACAGGGTATGATTTATGTTGTGTTAGTCAATACAAATCATGATGATTATCTTGTGGATATTGGAGATCAATTGCATAAATAATATTTGAACAATATTGGATGCCTCAAATTCGGTTAGTTGATGAATTAAGCGAAGCAGAAAGAATGTCAAGTCCAACTTGATCAAAAGAAATCCATAATTCCTTATAAAAAGGAATTAAAAGAAAACAAGTCGCATCGCACAATGCTTGACAAAAGAAAAGGAGCTATCTGCGAAAAATAAATAATCAGTTATACAACTTCATGGTTAGCTTGAAGATACGGATGTCGAATTTCAACTACATACAATTTTGGATCTTTGGAGCAACAAAGTGTTGTGTGAAAATAGAGGATGTTCAAAGGAAACAAAGAAAAGCAACCTATCGATAGAAATTACTGGTATCAACTCCTTATACCAAGCAAGCTGAAAGATTGAAAGATGGAGAAATGATAATTGATGGAAATGCTTCGACGAATACCACTCACATATTGCATACCCATGTTAAAACAAGATGGAATTCAGATGATTATTGGGTGCAATTTTATCTGAGCTCAAAAGGAGGAATTCAAATAGAGGGAATACTTTGACCTTCATAAGAATGTGTCAAAAGTGACAACGAAAAGAAATCAAGATAGCAACACTAGCTATCCACGAGCTTGAACTAGATTCAATGAATATTATACCATTAAGAATATGGTATGTTATAATATTGGAAGAGTATCTCAAATACTCGAAAAGAAATACAAGAAATTAAAAATTAGAAGAATTGGAGTACATTGGAAAGATCCTCAAAAACATTGGGCTAAGAATGGGATATTATGCAAAATAGACATCATAAATCGATATTACTATCTGAGGATAAGCCACTTGAAACATGTTACTCCACTCGTGGCGAACAATTCAGAAAACATGTCAAGAGCATTATTGGATCTTGGAGTCATAAGATCATCGTCTTCAAGACACGAGAACAATGGCAATGATTGTGTGATGCGGAACAACGATGAATCGAAGCTGGTCGAGCTAAACATGGAAAGGGCGTATGGTGTTTGACTACGAAAACTCAGCGAAAATACTCATAAGGATCGATATTCACTACGGTATCAATACTATTATCAAAAGAATTGGTAATAGTCTAATCTATAACAAATTTGATTTAAAAGTGGTTTTATCAAATAGCTATGGATCTGAGTCTATCCATTGGTACTTTTATTGTACACGATGGTCTTTATGAATGGTTAGTCATGCCATTCGGATTAAAGAATGCATGACCATATTTCAAAGAAAAATGGATCAATGCTTTAGAGGACATGAAGATTACATAGCTGCTTACATTGATGATATCTTGGTATTTTCTAATACGGTATATGATCCTGAAAACATTCTGAGATATTTTATGATATACGTAAAAGAAATGATCTAATACTTTCAAAGAAAAAATGGTTGTGGGCGTATCTGAAATAGAATTTCTTGGAGCTATTATCGAATCGTGAAAGATCGGACTACAACCTCGTATAGTCAAAAGTTATCGAAATTTCTGAAGAAAGACTAAAAGAAAAGAAAGGATTGCGGTCATGGCTAGGAATTCTAAATTACATGAAGTTATATTCCTAAATTAGGAATATTAGTATTACTATATAATAAGACCAGCCAAATGCTAATAAGCATGAGTCAATGGATTAGGAATTGGTCAAAGAAATTAAGAAAATTATCAACAACCTTCGGAGATGGAATTACCACCACCAAATTAGTACATTATCATTGAAGCGATGGATGTATGGAAGGATGGGGAGAATAGCCAAATGGAAGAAAACTAAAGGAAGTTCAGCTGCGGAAGAACATGTTTTGCATATGCCCGTGACAAATTTGATCTGATAAAGTCAACAATCGATCTTTGAAATAGCTGCGTGCATAAATTCCTTGAACTCCTTTAAGATCCATTATTTGGATCAAAAGAAATAACTGCGTCTTGATTGCCAAGCAATAATCGGTTTTACAATAGCAATCACAAAATAAGCAAATCTAGGGTTAGGTGGATTAACTTTGTTGATTTTCTTACGAGCAGTGTCAAAATCATTATCAAACACATTGTGGGAAGAAAAACAAGCTTGAATCATTATCGAATTGTTTTCAAATTAACAACCATAAAATGGATAGATCAAGAAGATCGGAAAAAGAAATCAACGACCTATTAGCCGTGGCAAAACCGAAGAAGTTAAATACTACTGGACACGAATCTTGATGAATCTACCAATAGCTGGAAGAAATCCAAATTTTCGAGAAAGAAAAGGAGAAGTTCAAGACACTGCTGGAAACCCTACGAAATATTCAATAGAAAAGCGATTGAAAGGCGTCGCCCTGAAAAAGCAGTCCTCAGGTAGAATATGAGGAAGAAAGAAAATTTTGCAGATTTGGTAATGCCTGATTACCAATTTGGATCAAATGATCCAAAAGCATTTAGTCCTTGGAAAATCTACCTCTGGATGAAAATCGAAATGTTTACTCGATGCCTTATGGAAAGCCAATAACGATGGTCAAAAGCATAAAGCATGTTGTGCTTTACAATATTATTCAACGAGATAATGGAGCCTCCATTAGGTAAGAATTTTCTTACTATTCTACGGTTAATGGTCACGATAGGGAATATATTGCTATTATTCCTCATTAATGAAGAAAAGCTGCTAAGTTAGCGGACCACGGTATAAAGTTTTATTCCTTTAAAGGCGCTTGGACTACATATTGCAACAAATTATTTGAATTTGGGGATACTTTGTCAATTGAAAAGAACCGGACATGGTCCTCTAACGAAGTCTATGGCGAGAAATTCAGCAATTACAAAAGAAATGGAAAAATTGGAAGCAACAATCCAACAAATGAAAGAGGACGGCAATGAGAAAAGAAGATCTTTTTGAGATAGTCGGAGAAAAGATAAAGGAATTGCGGAACATATCGGACCATAGAAGGCGAACGAAAAGAAATCCGGATACTACAAATCACGGAAGGATCAAGATCAACGAGCAACAAACACGTGGAAGACCATCGCACCAACCACGTATCGTCAATCATGGCCACTAGGGAATAAGGCATCAAAAGAAAAGTTGAGTTAAATCAACAAAAAAACAAACATGTGAAAGTGGGCTGCTTGTACTCCCTTACTTTTCTACGAATACTTAGTGGAATCTTTTCCAACTAGGTGTCGGTTTGGTATTTGTAAAATAATTAAAGCCACTAGTGTGTCGGTTTATACATTTGCAAAATAATTGGCGAACAAGACAATAGAAGCGAGAATAATTGAAGACCTTGCATCAAATCGTCTCGAGGGCCCGAGCCGCACGGATTGATGAGTCATCTTGATTATTATTTCTAGAATCTTTAGTTTTAGCAATCCTATAAAGGATCTCGATTTGTAACTAGAGAGCACATCTAAAGCACTAAAAAGCGCTTGAAACTCTCCTCTTTGTAAACCACTTTCCGCGTAAATATTAGCTTGTGTTTATTTACTCGTGTTTATTTACTCATCAGAGATAATCCACTTAACTTAAAGTGTCTCGAAGATCTTATCTGGAAGCGTCTATATTTGGTATCAAATGGTGTAAAAGCACTTACAACGAAGAATATTCTGCTGAAAAATTTAATGGTGAAACATGGAGAATCAAGCCCCGAAAGTTCAACAAAATACAATCGAAGTTCGAAGAAAGTTCAAACATGGGAAAACAAAGATGGATCTGTTAGTTTAAGATTTGCTCGATGTGAAAGCAGAAAAATACAAGAAGAAATATCGGAAGATGAAGATGATCTTTGAAATTGAAGAGCATTAGTCATAACTCACGAGTTGTGAAAAAAGAAAAAGAAGAATTAATCGAATGCTCCAGAACATTTTATTGAAAGTCGAAGAAAGAAGGAATAATCTGGGATTATTTAGGAGAAAGGTGTAATTACTTGGTTAAATACACCATTTACGAAGAAATAGATGATCCGATAATCTATGATGGTTGGGAGAAGAATTTGATGAAGATGAAGAAACTTTAACAAAGTTATCTTCAAAGAATATGACCTGATTGATTAGGAGGAAGTTGAAAATTGATATTAATTGCAATCGGGATATTGCAAAAAAAGCGTCTTAATGGCTGAAATGGAATATCAAAATTGAGATTAGAGGAATTGGATGATGCACCTCATATACAAGAAATACTTACGATAAAAGCATCGACATCCTCACGGTGGCGAATCTAGCTTAAGAATCTGCAGATTCAATATGGGACCACCTCGATATCCACCAGCGGAGCGACCTCGAGCAATTAATGTTCACGAAATTAGAAAAATGGAAAAATTTTGAGGAAGAGAATGGAAGTCCCTAATAATTGGGTATTACCTCTGCACAATCTCAAACAGGTTCGATGTTAGTTTTACGATGATATATCCATGTATGAAGATGTCATATCAAGGTGGGAATCAAACAACAAAACATGATTGACAGAATGAATTGGGTGAACAATCAATCAAAAGTCATTTATATTGAAAATCTCCTTGGAGAAATGATGAAGAGAATGTTCAACAATGGAGATTAGCATTCCCCAAGAATATGAAATGCTTGTTGCGGCGGTGATGATACCTGAGTCGTATTTTCCAAATCGAAGATGATCACTTTAGAAGAACCTTATCAAGGTTCAGCGAATTTCAAGAAAGAGCTTATGCGGACACGGAAAGGATAACTTGTAAGAGGTAAGATTTCTACCATAATTTCTCAAAGATTATGAAGATATTGCCTCTAAAGCAATTAGAGCATATGCTAGCCAAATTATCAGAAAATTCTTGAAAAAACTTCACGAACTTTATGGGAAGAGAATAGAAGAAGAATTTAAAAAAAACATCGGAAATACAATTGGTGTACTCCCAAGTACATTTCACATAGTTGTTTTACAACAAATGTGTAAAGAAGCATCAATGCAAAGAGGTCTTAAAGATCTCGTACATTATGCAATAAAATACCAATTCTGGGTATTACAAAGAAAATAAGAAATATGGTCTTAGAAGGCTAAGACATATAAAGGAAAACCTCATGACACTCATATCGGGGTTTTCAAAGAAAAAACCTCCTATTCATAAATGTATTTATTATTCATGTGTAGAAGAAGGACATTATGCAAGAGGCTGTAAAACAAACAAGGCAATTTAGCAAGAGTGGCAATGATTAATGAATTACAACTCCACAAAGGCGGGATGTAGTCTCGGTAGATATGAATGAACACGATAGTGATGGTATACTATCAATATCGAAGGAGAGGATCTGATCATTAGTAGTCTTGCAAACAATAACAACCGATCCGGAAGAATTTGTCTTTGTCATCACTTGACTATGGCGAGATAAATCAAAGAAAATATTCTGGTTAAAAATGTAGTTCTACCACGAAAATGGTGAATGTGTACATACGTGGTCACATAACTCAAAGATAGCAGATTACTTTATCGACATTGATAAATGTAATTATTGCAAAACAAAACTCGAAATTGATGAGGATACATTGTCATATGTGCAACATGACGGTATGTCCTTTTAGCGCTATGCTATATCTTGGAATCAAAGTCGAAAGAGGTATTCAACATTTATACCTCAATTTTCCAATAGGGATAAAATGATCAATGAAATGAGCAACTACATTGATCAAATCCTAACGAAAATACAAAATTAATCTCGAAAATCGGAGGTTAGAAAAATAGCGACTCCTTCCTCGTGAGGAATTAGATCGAGTTAAAAGAATTAGATGATGATCAAAACTCAAAATGAGTTAAGAGCATCAAATCGTGTCTTACCATCAATGAACAAAAATCGGAGAAGCGTGGCGTGGTGAACCTTAAGAAACAAAGCGAGCATAATTTGGTAGTCAAAGTCGATTAAAGCTGTTGATTATGCCAAAGTTTTCACCAAAAGACGAAGGAGCTGCTGGTTTGACTTATTTAGTATTGAATGCATACTAATTAAGGCTTTCAGTAGAAAAGAAATAGCCACAGGACTCAAGATGGAATTAACACAACAAGGATTCTATGGCAGAATAGCAGGAAAATCATCACTAGCAATGAGTATTGATGTAGGCTGCGGGAGTAGTGGATAATGACTACTGAGGTATGATTTATGTTGTGTTAGTCAATACAAATCATGATGATTATCTTGTGGATATTGGAGATCCAATTGCACAAATAATATTTGAACAATATTGGATGCCTCAAATTCAGTTAGTTGATGAATTAACTGAAACAGAAAGAATGTCAAGTCCACTTGATCAAAAGAAATCCATAATTCCTTATAAAAAGGAATTAAAAGAAAAGCAAGTCAGCATACGCACAATGCTTGACAAAAGAAAAGGAGCTATCTGCGAAAAAACAAATAATCAGTTGTACAACTTCATGGTTAGCTTCAAGATACACGGATGTCGAAATTTCAACTACATACAATTTTGGATCTTTGGAGCAACAAAGTGTTGTGTGAAAATAGAGGATGTTCAAAGGAAGCAAAAGAAAAGCAACCTATGCGATAGAAATTACTGGTATCAACTCCTTATACCAAGCAAGCTGAAAGATTGAAAGATGGAGAAATGATAATTGATGGAAATGCTTACGAATACCACTCACATATTGCATACCCATGTTAAAACAAGATGGAATTGAGATGATTATTGGGTGCAATTTTATACGAGCTCAAAGGAGGAATTCAAATAGAAGGAATACTTTGACCTTCATAAGAATGTGTCAAAAGTGACAACGAGAAAAAGAAATCAAGATAGCAACACTAGCTATCCACGAGCTTGAACTAGATTCCAATGAATATTATACCATTAAGAATATGGTATGTTATAATATTGGAAAGAGTATCTCACAATACTCAAAAGAAATACAAGAGAAATTAAAAAATTAGAAGAATTGGAGTACATTGGAAAAGATCCTCAAAACATTGGGCTAAGAATGGGATATTATGCAAAATAGACATCATAAATCCGATATTACTATACGAGGATAAGCCCTTGAAACATGTTACTCCACTCATGGCGAAACAATTGAGAAAACATGTACGAGCATTATTGGATCTTGGAGTCATAAGATCATCGTCTTGAAGACGAGAACAATGGCAATGATTGTGTATTACGGAACAACGATGAGATCGAAGCTGGTCAAGCTAAACATGGAAAGGGCATATGGTGTTTGACTACGAAAACTCAGCGAAAATACTCATAAGGATCGATATTCACTACCGGTATCAATACTATTATCAAAAGAATTGGTAATAGTCTAATCTATAACAAATTTGATTTAAAAGTGGTTTTCATCAAATAGCTATGGATCTGAGTCTATCCATGGTACTTTTATTGTACGATGGTCTTTATGAATGGTTAGTCATGCCATTCGGATTAAAGAATGCAAGCCATATTTCAAGAAAAATGGATCAATGCTTTAGAGGACATGAAGATTACATAGTGCTTACATTGATGATATCTTGGTATTTTCTAATACGGTATATGATCCTGAAAACATTCTGAGAT
Organism: Erythroxylum novogranatense; assembly: GCA_029891385.1. Taxonomy (NCBI): domain Eukaryota; kingdom Viridiplantae; phylum Streptophyta; class Magnoliopsida; order Malpighiales; family Erythroxylaceae; genus Erythroxylum; species Erythroxylum novogranatense. Next base: position 77,025 of record JAIWQS010000255.1, on the reverse strand, counting down.
ATTTTATGATATCACGTAAAAGAAATAGTCTAATACTTTCAAAAGAAAAAATGGTTGTGGGCGTATCTGAAATAGAATTTCTTGGAGCTATTATCGGCAACAGAAAGATCAGACTACAACCTCATATAGTCAAAAAGTTATCAGAATTTCCTGAAGAAAGACTAAAAGAAAAGAAAGGATTGCAGTCATGGCTAGGAATTCTAAATTACGCATGAAGTTATATTCCTAAATTAGGAATATTAGTTATTACTATATAATAAGACCAGCCCAAATGCTAATAAGCGCATGAGTCCAATGGATTGGGAATTGGTCAAAAAATTAAGAAAATTATCAACAACCTTCGAGATGGAATTACCACCACCAAATTAGTACATTATCATTGAAGCGATGGATGTATGGAAGGATGGGAGGAATAGCCAAATGGAAGAAAACTAAAGGAAGTTCAAGCTGCGGAAGAACATGTTTTGCATATGCCGTGACAAATTTGATCTGATAAAGTCAACAATCGATCTTTGAAATAGCTGCATGCATAAATTCCTTGAACTCCTTTAAGATCCATTATTTGGATCAAAAGAAATAACTTTCGTCTTGATTGCCAAGCAATAATCAGTTTTACAATAGCAATCACAAAATAAACCGTCTAGGGTTAGGTGGATTAACTTTGTTGATTTTCTTACGAGGAGCAGTGTCAAAATCATTATCAAACACATTGGCGGGAAGAAAAACAAGCTTGAGATCACTATCCGAATTGTTTTCAAATTAACAACCATAAAATGGATAGATCAAGAAGATCGGGAAAAAGAAATCAACGACCTATTCAGCCCGTGGCAAAACCGAAGAAGTTAAATACTACTCGAACACGGATCTTGATGAATCTACCAATAGCCTGGAAGAAATCCAAATTTTCAAAAAAGAAAAGGAGAAAGTTCAAGACACTAGAAACCTACGGAAATATTCCAATAGAAAAGCGATTGAAAGGCAATCGCCCGTGAAAAGCAGTCCTCACCGGTAGAATATGAGGAAGAAAGAAAATTTTGCAGATTTGGTAATGCACAATTACCAATTTCGGATCCAAATGCATTTCGTCCACTGGAAAATCTACCTCTGGATGAAAATCAGAAATGTTTACTCGATGCACTCTGGAAAGCCAATAACAGTGGTCAAAAGCATAAAGCATGTTGTGCTTTACAATATTATTTCAGCAAGATAATGGAGCCTCCATTAGGTAAGAATTTTTCTTACTATTCTCGATTAATGGTCACGATAGGGAATATATTGCTATTATTCCTCATTAATGAAAAAGCGCTAAGTTAGCGGACCACGGTATAAAGTTTTATTCCTTTAAAGGCGCCTTGGACTACATATTGCAACAAATTATTTGAGAATTTGGGGATACTTTGTCAATTGAAAAGAACCCGGACATGGTCCTCTAACGAAGTCTATGAGCGAAATTCAGCAATTACAAAAGAAATGGAAAAATTGGAAGCAACAATCCAACAAATGAAAGAGGAGCGGCGAGAAAAGAAGATCTTTTTGAGATAGTCGGAGAAAAGATAAAGGAATTGCGGAACATATCGGACCATAGACATAGAAGGCGAACGGAAAAGAAATCCGGATACTACAAATCACCATAAGGATCAAGATCAACCGAGCAACAAACACGTGGAAGACCATCGCACCAACCACGTATGCGTCAATCATGGCCAGACTAGGGAATAAGGCATCAAAAGAAAAGTTGAGTTAAATCAACAAAAAACAAACATGTGAAAGTGGGCTGCTGTACTCCCTTACTTTTCTACGAATACTTAGTGGAATCTTTTCCAACTAGGTGTCGGTTTGGCTGTTTGTAAAATAATTAAAGCCACTTAGAGTGTCGGTTTGTCTGTTTGCAAAATAATTGGCGAACAAGACAATAGAAGCGAATAATTGAAGACCTTGCATCAAATCGTCTCGAGGGCCCGAGGCGCACGGATTGATGAGTCATCTTGATTATTATTTCTAGAGTCTTTAGTTTTAGCAATCCTATAAAGGATCTCGGTTGTAACTAAGAGAGCACATCGAAAGCACTAAAAAGCGGCGAAACTCTCCTCTTTGTAAACCACTTTCGCGTAAATATTAGCTTGTGTTTATTTACTCTGTGTTTATTTACTCATCCGAGATAATCCGCACTTAACTTAAAGTGTCTCTCAAGATCTTATCTGGGAAACGTCTATATTTGCTCTTCCTCTGAATCTGAATCTGTGTCATATTCTTTGAAGATAACTTTTGTTAAAGTTTCTTCATCTTCATCAAATTCTTCTCCGACCATCACGATTCTTTGGATCATCTATTTCTTCAGAAATGGTGTATTTAACCAAGTAATTACACCCTTCTCCTAAATAATCCCAGATTATTCAATCATGTTTTTGTTGTTTGATTCCCACCTTGATATGACATCTTCATACATGGATATATCATCAGGTAAAACTAACATCGAACACATTTGAGATTGTGCGGGAGGTAATACCCAATTATTAGGGACTTCCATTCTCTTTCCTCGAAACGTCTAATTGTTTATAAACATATATAAATTCAACAACTCAATCTATTTCATAATTTTCCATAAATTTATCTTAATTTTCTTAACAAAGCAGGACAATTCCAATAAATAAAATTCCAAAAAATTTAACCAACAACATTAAGGTTGTGCAATATATCAATTCAAAATTACAAGCCTTGATCATAACTAATAATCCATTGACAAATCATAATACAACAATATACACAACAAACTCATATTCGATTCTGAAGCCAAACATAAAGCACATAAAAATCAAACCAATAGGAATCAAGTTAATTGTGTTGGTATAAGGTAATCTGATTTGCATAGACCACGCATGAGGTGGAGGATTCACTTTCTTGCAATGCAAACTAGAGTGGCTTCTGGGAGTTGATTTTCTTGAAATGTGAGGAATGGAAGTTAGTTGCTATGTGGAAGTGGTCTAGATGATTGCATTAGATTAGGAGACTTTGTTAATATTTTATTTTTATTTACTTTCCTTGTAGTTTGTTTACGAATAAATTGTTGAGAAGTTAGTGGAAATTAGTTGATTAGTTGTTAAGGAAATTTAGTTTAAATAGGATTGTAATCTAACCCAAAATGATCAATAAAATTCTATCGATTATTTCCAAATCTCTCTGAATTCCCAAATCTCTCTTTTCCTTATTGTCTTTCTTATCTATCTTTTTGGTATCAAAGCCTAACGACTTATGGAGACCGGACAAAAACAAATCACGAGTTTAGAGTGGAGATCACCAATATGGTTTATAGCGAGGCTACTCTGAATAAGCAGGAGGTAGCTATTGAGAAAATCAATGCTATTTATGACCAACTTAGCACTCTCATCCACACGCTGGTAGCTGATTTTCAATCATTCAAGGTAACCTCTACATCAACTACTTCCCAACATGACCCTCTCAGTGGTGAGTCGGACCGACTTGGGAGAAAGTACCAAAAATGGAACTAAAATTCCTGACCCTCAAACTCCATTTTCCACGTTACAATAGAGAAGAGGAGCCCAAAGGGTGCGTTTTTCAAGCTGAACAGTACTTCAATTACTAAGAAATTGAAGATGACCGAAAAATTTCGTTGGCCTCTTTCCATTTGGATAGAATTGTACTCCAATGGTATCGGTGGATCACCAAAATCCAGGGTCCTGTAACATGGAATGAGTTTTCCAAAGCTCTTCTCAAGAGGTTAAGACTAACAGATTACGAGGACTCGGCGGAAGCTTTATCCAGACTCAAATAGACAACAACCATAGGAATATACCATAAGGAATTCAAGCAACTCTCATATGAAGTAGACGCCCTACCTAGTGGGAAGCTTTGTGGCTAGCTTGAAAGATAAGATTTGGATGGAGGTTAAACTGAAGGGACCTCGGACTCTAAATGAAGCCATCAATGCAGCACGTATAGTGGAAGAAAAAAATAAGTTACACCGTCATAATTAGTTTACGATGCAGGTTACCCTAGCAATGCCCAAGTCATCTAGTTCCCCAAATTCAGGGGTACTCGAACCAGTTCCAAACCAGTGAACCAACATACCCAATTTTCAAAGGTTAACTTCATAGGAGGCAAAAGAAAGAAGGGACAAAGGTCTTTGTTTTTATTGTAACGAGAAGTTCACCCCAGGGCATCGATGTGTCAAGTCGCAACTTTTCATGATTGGAGATGCAACAGAACCGTGCTCTGAAGAAAGAAACAACTTTGAACTCGTTGAAGAGGAGGAGAAAATTGTGCGAAATATCTTTCCATGCTATCTACGAAATTGAGCATCCATGAAGCGTTGTGAGTTATAGGAAACATCAATAACAAAGAATTTGTAGTTCTCATAAATGGAGGTAGTACACATAACTTTATTGAACAAAGGATAGCAACAAATTTTGGATTACCTATAGAGACTGATAGGCGATTTCAAGTGATGGTAGCCAATCAACAATGTGTGGATTGTGCTGGCATGTGTAAAGGAGTTCGGATGTGGCTACAAGACTGCTTGGTGGAAGCAAACCTTTTTGTGTTACCAAATGCAGCTTGCCTATTTTAGGGGTATAGTGGTTGGCAACATTGGGGCCAATTCTAATAAATTATGCTCGCCTCATAATGTCGTTTACACTAAATGGTAAGGCATACGTTTTTAATGGAATCCAACAGAATGAGATAGGGGCTTTGATGCAAAAAGAGGTAGGTCAATTTTAAAAAGTGGTTTATTGGGTATAGGATTCTCCATTCAAATGGTAACCTTAGAAAATTTCTCCACAAATTTCTCTCAAATGCTAACTAAATTGGATTAACTCTATCTAATTATCATAAGGTCTTTCAAACTCTACTACTACTGCCCCTCTAAAATTTTGATCACCAAATCACTAATCATAACGCCTCTCTATAAATGTAAGACCCTCTTGATACCCCATTACCAAAAAGCGTGATCGAAAAACAAGTACGAAATTGTTGGCTTCTGGGCTGATTAGACCTAGAAACAGTTCATTCTCTTCCCCAATCTTACTTGTTAAGAAAGCTAGTGGAGAGCCAAGATTCTGCATTGACTACCGAGCTTTGAACTCCATCACTATTAAAGACAAGTTTCCCATCCCTGTTATAGAAGAGTTAATGGATGAACTCTTTGAGGCACGCCCCTACTCAAAGTTCAACCTTAAGTCTGGGTACCATCAAATCCGGGTACATGAACCTGACATCCATAAGACCGCTTTTTGAATGCTTGAAGGTCATTACAAATTTGTGGTAATGCCATTTAGACTCACGAATGCACCTTCAACTTTTCAAGGATTAATGAATGAGATTTTTAATCCATACCTCTGTAAGTTTGTTTTAGTTTTCATTGATGACATCCTTGTTTACTCCAAAACCTAGGAAGAACACCTGCAACATTTACAAATAGTCTTAGAAATTCTGAATTGGCATGAGCTTTATGCTAAACAAAACAAATACGTATTTGGGGTTTAACGAATTCAATACCTGGTGCGTGTCATCTCAGAAGATAGGGTAGAGCCCAATCAATTAAAAATATAGGCAGCTCAAGAATGGCCCACACCCACATCTGTACGTGACGTTAGAGGAATCTTAGGGTTGGGAGGATACTATAGGAAATTTATTCAGAATGTTGGATCTATTGTGACACCACTTAACCAAATACTTAGGGAAAGATGGATTCAAGTGGGATTCAGAATAAGATTACGCCATCCACCAACTCAAGGTTGCCTTTACCCAAGCTCCAGTTCTTAGCCTTCCTGATTTCAGTCAACCATTCATCATCGAGTGTGATGCGAGTGGGACCAGGATTGGTGCTGTCTTGATGCAACAAAAGCATCCAATAACATATTTCAGTGAAAACCTCAAAAGGAGTATCATTGGAGCTTTCATCATATAAGAAGGAAATGCTCGCCATTGTCAAAGCTGTGAGGAAGTGATGCCTATATCTGATGGGGAATTCTTTTATTGTACGTAACGATTACAAAAGTCTCAAGTTCTTATTGGAACAACGGATCATGACGGATGCTCAAGCATGGTGGTTGCCAAAATTGCTCAGCTATAAATATAAAATTGAATACAAGTAGGGAAGCACAAATAATCAATGTTATGAATCTGTGCAGGACTCGATGCGGATTGAGTTACAAAAGCGGTACTACGTAATTTTTAAATTTATGAAATAATCCTAAATTTTAAAATTTGCAAAATAGTCCATTAGTATATTATGCAGTTATCTTGTATACTTTACTAGTTCTTGTTTACATCAACCATGTTTTCAAAAATCATAATAAAAATAATAATGACAATTAATATGAAAAACAATAATTTTAAATATTTCACATATAAATAATAATCACAGTTAATATAAACAAAACAATCATCATGATATAAATATAAAATTAAGAATAATACAAAGTATTAAAAATATTATAATAATACAATTTAATTATTTTAATAAATAATGTTACATCAAAAGATTCAAAACATCGAATAAAAAGAGCGATAAATATCCTTAAACAATTAACAAAAGAGTTGATGGTTAAGAAACAATCAGTAGAAATTAAACTGAAGCGAAAACATTACTTATATAAATTTAACATAAACATCAAATACAAGTAAAATTAAAGAAGAGGAAAAACAAAAACCTGGGATTCAATCGTCAATGGGAAGATACTCGCTAGAACTGCACTGACCTCAGTGATAATTTGGTACAAATTCCGCATCATTGACAGGAGCTTCATCATCATTTGCACGAATGACATGTCAATGTTTTCCCATCTAAGATTATCTTCCAAATCCAAATCATTCACATCAACTAAATTGGGTTCTTGAAACCCGATCCCCAAAGATCAATATTATCAATGTCAATTGGATTAGTTGAATTATTTGTGCTATTAAGACTCTAGTAAACAATTAAATTTAATTATTAGAAAATTATAAAAAATTATATCGAAATTAATAATGAAAATAACATACCTTTCTTGAAGCTTTAAATTGTAACGAACAAAAACTAAGTCATTCAACCTCTCATGCTCCAATTTATTCCTTTTCTTTGGTGGATAGATTCAACTATGCTCGGTTTAGTTCACGACTGTTGCACTCACACATTGACTTAAAATCTGAATCATAAACCTTTTAATTCTAGAACACCATTTCGAATTGATCCTACCAAGATCTGCAAGTTAGAAGATAACAAAAGTAGTGTTATAAACAAAATAACGTGATAATTAATTTTCAACAAGCAAGAAATAAGAAATAACTAATACCTGAAGAAAGTTTTCCTCTTTGTCGAATAGCAATCAACATTCCAAAATTCCCATAAAGTAACTTGTAAAGCTCCATTTGTGAGCTTAAAAGATCTTACATCGCTTGAAGTCTAACAATTATTGTAATTGTTAAAGCATTCTTCTATTAACTTGACTTGCTTTGTAAGATCGGTCTAAATACATTAGGATTCAAAAATCGCCATTTCTGACCATTGGAGAAGAAAGTTGTCTTTCCTTCTCTCATTATTGATTGAGAGATACCAAGGGTATAAAAAAGGCCTATTTTCTATATTAGCCTTGATTGCTTTCATCGCTCTCTCCATGACATCAAAAATATAACCCATTGTTGGCTTTTCTTAGCTATCGATCAAGTGAAGCACCCTCACCAAAAGGCTCATAAACTTCGGATAACAAATTGACATTGCAACAAAATTCTCTATCTTGCGGTATAATATTACAAACCTCTACTCCAGCGTTAGACCTAGCATCTTTGAGATGCAATCCACTTATCACTTGTAAACATTTGCCTTAACTCCTTCTTTATCGAAACAAAAATGAAGTAATAAGAAATTTGTTGCAAATCTTGTCCACGATGAGGCGACACAAATTCTTACCATTGGTAAATTCCCTTCTCATCAAATTCAAAACCCATACACGATTATAAATGAACTTTGTCACCTTTTAGCCTTCATACATAGTCTCATCAATAACGAGGAAAATACCTAGGATCTACTATATTCTCGAAATTAAGTCAATATAATGTGCAACCTGAAAGAGTCCAAAAAATGAATTATAGATATTCTGCAACCTTTTCCTGCCACTTTATAAGCAGAATCATTATCGATAATAAAGCTGAATAATGTTATCTAGCCCTACTTCATTCACAACTTCATCAAATATCCCAAACAATGCCTCAGTATTTCTAATAAGGCTAGATGCATCAATAGATTTAAAAAACATAGAGCTATTTGAAGAATAAACCAAAACATTTATAATAGGCTCTTGTCTCTATTTGTCCAACCATCACTTATAATTGAACATCCATAAGTACCCCAATTCACTCTTTTTTAGCAAAATAATTTCTAATTTGAAGCAGCCTGACTCAAAATTTTACCTCTTAAGTCATCAATCGATGACCCTTTGTATCTGGATCATAAGAGACTATTGCATCCATCATAGGTTGATAATAATAAGAATGAGAAACATTGAATGACAAACATGTATCATACCCTATCTAGCTACTACCATATCGACATTGTGGTAGCATCTCTTGATTGCATTGCACTACGAATTAAAAGTTGGGCTCTAGGAGTTGTTCGCGGTGTAAAGAAACTAGTCACTTGCTTTTTTCTCTTCCTCACATCAAATTCTTCATGAGCCTGAGAAGTACCATTACCAGTACCGCCACTACCACTACCATTTCCACCTTTAACATTTCCATAATAACCACGAAACTAGAGAACAAACTTCCACTATCAACTTCAAAATTCAATATTTTCCTTCTATCTCTCTCAACTTGATGTTTGTCAAGCAATGTTTTCATTGTCACTTCACATCATTACTTACTTTTACACACTTCGCATCTCTTTTAACCCCATTAAATCGTTTTGATCGGGTCATTCCTTCACCTTTTAAATGCTTGTTACAAAACAAGCAAATGGTATAACTCTACATCTTGAGAACCATACCAACATGAGTCCAAGCTGGATCCTTTGTCTCTTAGGAAGTGGGTTAATCGGGAGTACTTGAACTTTCTTCCATTTATTTGTACACATAAAAATAAATAACACATAATTTTAGTACACAATATGCATATCCATCTTATATAATATAACTCATTTCTAATTTCAACAATTTCTAATTCCAACAATCATAAAACATTCATAATTCCATTTCCATTTCCAACTATTTCTAATTCCAACAATCCACAAAGCGTGCATAATTTCATTTCCATTTCTAACAATTCCAACAATTTCCAATTCAACAATCACAAAACATTCATAATTCTATTTTCATTTACAACAATTTTCAACAATTTCCAATTCCAACAATCACAAAACAATCATAATTCCATTTCTATTTTCAACAATTTCTAATTTCAACAATCCAAAACATTCATAATTTTATTTCCATTTCATTCCATTTTCAACAATTTCTAATTCCAACAATCACAAAACAATCATAATTCTATTTCCATTTACAACAATTTCCAATTACAACAATCACAAAATAATCATAATTTTATTTCCATTTACAACAATTTCCAATTCTAAAAATCACAAAAACAATCATAATTTTATTTCCATTCCTTCCATTTTCAAGAATTTCTAATTCTAACAATCACAAAACAATCATAATTCCATTTCCACATACAACAATTTCCAACAATTTCTAATTCCAACAATCACAAAACAATCATAATTCTATTTTCATTTACAATAATTTTCAATTCTAACAATCACAAAACAATCATCATTTTATTTCCATTTCCTTCTATTTACAACAATTTCTAATTCCAACAATCACAAAACTTGCATAATTTCATTTCCATTTCTAACAATTCCAACAATTTCTATTTCCAACAATTTCTATTTCCAACAATTACAAAACATTCATAATTTCATTTCTATTTACAACAATTTACAATAATTTCTAATTCTAACAATCACAAAATAATCATAATTTTATTTCCATTTCTTTCCATTTACAACAATTTCTAATTCCAACAATCACAAAACAATAGTAATTTTATTTCTATTTACAAAATTCTCAATTACAACAATCACAAAACAATCATAATTCTATTCCTATTTCCTTCCATTTCCAATTTCAACAACCACAAAACAATCATAATTCCCTTTCAATTTCCTTCCATTTCCAATTCCAACAATCATAATTCCATTTCTGTTTCCTTCCCATTTCCTTCCATTTACAACTATTTCCAATTTCAACAATCATAAAGCAATCATAATTCTATTTCCATTTCCATTCATAATTCCAATTGAATTTTCAAAAATTTCAAATAATTTCTAATTCCATTTCCAACAATTTCAATTCAAAGTTTAAAATATGAGGATCAAGTTGAAGGGTATGATATGATTTACAAAATTGGCAAATAATGCATAACATATCTTATACAATTGTTCATAAAAATATATTCATAACATGATAATCAAGTTGAAAGATATATTCATAACACGAGATCAAGTTGAAGCATATAACTTCTTTGGAAATTTTTTCTTATTTAAACCTTTGAATCTTGTTTTCATTTCTAACAAACCATAATATTATATACACCATTTCATATTTCACTCTTAAATATATATGTTGCTTTTACAAATTTTAATTGACATTAATAAGTGTAAGTATAAATGATTGGAATCTATAAGTCTAAAACATATTCACAATTTAACAACAAAAGTTCTTTTCGGATACATTTATAGCATCACTTCTTTATACTTTCACATTACCAATTATAAATATTAGTGATACCTACACTACATATATATTAAACTAATACCCAAATAGGTAAATACTATCATTAACTACAACGAATTATTATTAATTTTAATTGCATAATTTTATACTCAACCAATTATTTACCTAAATTTAATACCAAATATTAAAATAAATTACCATTTCACAAATATTAAGAATGTGTCAATTAATGATTTAAGTTTTACAATTTTACAAAATTTTATTATCAATTTTACAATTTCACATTTGATTATCAATCTTACATTTGATTATCAATTTCACATTTGATTATTAATTTTACATTTAGGTTAAATGTTGATTATCAACTTTCAATTTTAATAATCAATAGTGCATAATATATATTTACATACATCACACCACCATACCACCTAACCTTATTTTACAATTCCAATTCCATTTCAATTCTAATTTCCATATCGGAAAAAAATAACAAAAACCCAAATCACTCACGATATTCAATAATTTCAACTTCAACAATTCCATTCCAAAATCAAATTCAAACCAATTCACATACACAAAATCCAATATCCAATCTGTGAGCAATTTCATTCCAAAACAAAACTAATTCACAAATTATAAATCCAAAATCGTGTGATGAACAAAAATTCAACATCCACCCATCGACGACCAACTCCCAAATTCATCAACAAAATCCAAATCCAAATCAATCAACACAAAAAAATTTGTAATTTACCAACAATATCTCAAAAGCGATAAACAACGGAGAGCAGACTAAAAAATTTGAAATCGTCGAGTCTTGGTTGTTAGTTCATGTTTTGAGTTATCCACCTCAGTTGTTGGTTCGGGGCCTCGAGTGCTTGGTAGTGTGGTGGTGCGGCGTCTTTGGAGCTGTCTTTGGCGATGACATGTTGTGGTGGGGCGGCGGGTCTTCGTGGGGCGCCAATCATAAACCTAGATCGCAACTCTGAGGAGGATAAGGAAAGGAGGAGTAATCTGAGACAGGGGAGGCGGAGGGACAACCGAGAGAAGACAAGCGGTGGTGGTGGTGAGAGGAGTGCGACGATTGAGAGGAAAGGCGGCAAAGAGAGTGAGTGAGAGAGGCAAGAGTCGAGGGAGACTATGAGAGAGTGAGTGAGAGGGTGAGGCGATTGAGGTTGGGGCTTTAGGATAAAAGTTTTAAATTTGCAAGGTCCTCCAACATTCCCAAATTTTCGGTACCAGTAGATATTTGTTGATATTTTGGGCACGGTTGGTACCCAATAGACAACAACGATACTAGCTAGTATTTATAGCCGATATTGAAGTAACTTTCCTTGTATAATTTTTCAAGCTGATGCGGTACCTTTAGACCGATGTCGATTGGTGCGATCGATACTCTAATCACTTTGAAATAATTCACTAATTCTTTATCAAGAAAGGTGGAAATAATGTTCCTAAATTTGTCTCTCGACCTTAAGGCATGTGGTGGGAATTATTAAAACATAAATGTTAGCGGGACCCGTGCAGTGCGATACTCTAAACACTGCAAATAATGTAGCTAATTCTTTATCAAGATAGGTGGAAATAATGTTCCTAGCCGTCTCTCGACCTTAAACTGTATGGTGGGAATTATTGCAATATAAATGTGAGCAGGACTCGTATTACAAACAGTTTGACACAAACTTAAATGATAATAAGTGTGGAGGAGTTTGATTCTTATGTGACAAGGTACTTTTAAGTCCTAAATCATCTATAATTCTTGTGATTTTATCTGAATTGCATGAAAGTCCTTTTGGAGGGCATTTTGGTTTCTACAAAACATTGGCGCATTTATGTTCGAACTTTGCTTGGGATGGAATGGGACAATAAGTACGTGCATATATTCGGGATTGCGATGTCTGCTAAAGGAATAAATTGGAACATATGGCTCCTACAAGCTTATTGCAACCATTGCCAATCTCTGAGCAAAAATGGACAATATTTTCATTGACTTCATTAAAGGGGTTGCTTACTTCTAGAGGGTGCCAGGTGATCATAATGGTAGTAGATAGACTCTCAAAATATGCACTCTTCGTCCCTCTTTCTCATTCGGATACAGTTATTGTAGCACCCCCTTACCATAGGATATGTACCAGGATGCCCGTAGGTCATTCCGATACACACTCAACGATAAGGGTGCGCTACGAACAAACTAACACTCCACATGGCATCCAAGTATTGTAAAGCATTAATATGAAATCCACTAATTTGAAACCATAAATTTCTCGATTCATAACCTCAAGCGATAAATTTTACTGGCTGGTATTTTACGTACATTACTCAGAAGAAAATCAAGCGAAAGCTAACTAGGTCATCCCTCAAAAGTGCCGGTGGCCAGAGCACATGTGCCATGACTTCTCTTGCCAACTCAATCTACGGCGGGAAAAGTCCCTGCAGGTGATAAGTCTACTCTCGGTCTGAAAAATAATTTGCAATTTTGGGTGAGTTTGCGAACTCGGTGAGAACCATCATCGATGGTTCATCCAATTCATGCATATTCACGATTCACACGGCTATATCACTCGAACACATTCGAAGTATCACATGATTATCACGTTATCGATCGAAAGAACCAATTCAAATGCACATGAAATGTGTATGAGGCCTTTTCAATTTAATTTATTGTTGTGTTGGCGCTGGCTGTCCCTTTAAGGGTGCATTAATCGGTGAGCCATGGGCTCTAAATCCTTTAATGGACTCGAGGCCCGATCACGTTGAGCTTAAAGCTCTGTTGGTACTCTGGTCTGTTGCCAATTACCGATCATGCAATTATGTATGAATGCAAATGTCCAAATCCACACCATAACCGATTCCCATTTAACAAATTCCCATAAGTCATTTCCACGTAATCACATGAAGATCACATATAACACCGATATCTCATACCAAATATTTGAGACACCCGTGGTCGAAATCAATCAAAATCAATCACATATTCCATCCATTATCTCCACGGTTGTATAAGTGCAAAATATAACCAAATAATAATTGAGGAACCATCTAGGTTACTCACCTAATAACTTCAGCGCTAATCGGGAAGTCTACCACGTCAAGTGGATCTACGGTCCAATGAGCCTCATAGCAAACACAATAGGTTCACATTACTAAGCGTATAGTTGAATGACCAAATAATGCACATGGAATAATTAAAAGCGTGTATAATGCATGTTCATGGCATTCCGGCCCTAATCTAAATTTTCCCATCACAAAATCCATCTAAAAATTAGAAAACTATAAGGCGTGACGGTGCGCATTCGGACCTCTATAGGTCCCCGATTAAACAAAGCAGTGATTCTAGAATAATTATTAGGGGCCACGTCAATTCCGTCAAAAATTCCCAAATTCTCACCAAATGAAATTAAATATTCTCTGAATCCGATGCCTCGAGAATCAGGTCAATCGGACGTCGGACGGAAAAGAAATTGACAAAGAACAATCGAATCACTTAATGCCAAATAATAATCAAAAATAATTATATATATATATATCTATGCACTGCCTCATGAGGCGAGGCGTCGCCCTTGCGAGGCTGACTCATCTCGCTTAAATCGCGAGGCGTGTCGCCCTCGACGGGCCAATTCTCTCGCCTCGCTGGCGAGGCGTCGCCCTCGCGATCCGTGAGTTCCCTACTTCTTTGCCCTTTTTCCAGATTTCAATCCCAATCTCCAACTACTCTAATTCTTAGCACACAAATCAGAAAAATACACACTATACCTCATTGGAAAGCTTATGAAACCCTCTACAATTCTCAAGAAGCCCACAAAAAGTAATTCCACCTCTAAGGGTGTCAAAAATCCCATCCAAGATACTGCTTACTCAAAACTCATAAAAGCTATATATTGCATGTTCATGCCGAGACCTAAGTCAATACTCCTAACCCGTCCCAAATTACCAATAAATCCTTCCTATGGGAGATGGGATGTTACAGTTATAATGGTGGCTAAGGCGTTTATTACCTATGTTGTTAGGTTACATGGAATTCTCGTATCCATTATAAGTGATAGAGGTAGTGTGTTCTTAAGCACTTTTTGGAACACATTGTTCCAATTGTAGAAGTCTGAAGCAACATGAGCTCCAACTACCACCCACAGTGATGGGTAGATCGAAGTTGTTATTCAAACTTTGGAAAAATACTTACAATGCTTCACGGGGACCAGCCACGAAGATGGAAGGATTGGCTACCATGGGTGAAATCATTTACAATCTGCAACTCACTCCTTCTGAAGATCTCTCCTTCAAGTCATTTATGGGACTCCTCCTTTGTCACTACTAGAGTATGTTTTGGGTACTACGAGTTAAAGCTGTTGATACCTACCTTGAATTGCGAAGACATGTTAAGAGTTGAAGCTCACTTTGCTATAAGCACAGATAGAATGAAAAGTCTTGCAAATCAACAACACGAGATGTGAAATATGAAGTTAGAGATTACGTATACTTAAAGCTCCAGCCATATCGTTAGTCTATCATAGCATTTCGATCTAATATGAAGTTGTGACCAATGTTTTATGGACCCTTTCACATCATTGCTAGAATTAGAGCTGTAGCCTACAAACTTGAGTTGCTAGCTGATTCATGAATTCATGATGTATTTCATGTAAGCCAACTCAAGAAAAAGATGGGGTTCACACGAGTGACATCACAAAAATTACGCCATCATCTCTGAAGCCCCTATTCTTCCATAGCCAAAAGCAGTGTTGAATAAGAGAATCATTCAAAAAGGAAAGTACCAAGCCTGAGATGAAATTTTGATCAAGTGGCAGGGAGCACCACTAGAGGACGTCATATAGGAAGACCTCCGTCGGTTTAAGAAAAGCTACCAAAAATTCTTTTCCCTTGTGGACAAGGAAATTTAAGGAGGAGGAAGCTAATACGGTTGCATGGACCACACAAGAGGTGGAGGTGCACTTTCTTGCTTATGAAACTAGAGTGGTGTTGGGAGTTGATTTTCTTGAAGCATGAGGAATGGAAGTTAGTTACTATGTGGAAGTGGTCTAGATGGTTGCATTAGATTAGGAGACTTTGTTAATATTTTATTGTTATTTACTTTCCTTATAGTTTGTTTCGAATCAATTGTTGAAAAGTTAGTGGAAATTAGTTGATTAGTTTGTTAAGGAAATTTAGTTTAAATAGGATTGTAATCGACCCAAAATGATCAATAAAATTCTATCTAATTATTTCCAAATTTGAATTCACAAATCTCTCTTTTTCCTTATTGTCTTTGTTTCCAAGTTTATTTTCTAAGATCAGTTATAAAAATCTATCATCGAATCGTAAGTCAGTACTTGGGCAGGTTGTATATCTAGCGAGTTGCGTGCGACCACAGAGAGACAAGAGGCGAGAGGAACCTTCGGCGAGAATTAGAGGTTGACATGCAATGGAGCTAGCAACGATGAAGTTACAATAGAGTTGACGAGTGTCTAAAGTGAAATCATAAGCGATGCGTGCAAGCTAAGGAGGTGGAGAGATTACGATAAAGAGAGTGACTAAATGACTTGTTGATAGTGGAGAGCAATTGGATGAACAATGAAGGAGAGACCAACCAAGGAGAGAGTGGCGGGGTGACTGCTTGGTGTTAGTGGAGGACATGAGATAATTTGGAGGAGAAAGACAACGAGGTTAATAGTAGTTAGGTTTAACCCTACAGTACCAAATCAGTACAGTACCAACGTGTAAGTACTATTTTTTGGCTGATATGAAACGATACTCAAATCGTTGAAATTAGTGATCTCCCTTTTTCTAAAAATGAGATGAACATTTTTTAAACTTTATTAATTGTTTGAATTTTTTGGATTAAACAAAATGGAGTTTCCTTTCCTTTGTTCAAACTTAATTATATTAATAAGTATTTTGCTTTTGATCGGTTTGACTTGTCATTTGGAAAGAAAATCTTAAGGTCTTGTTTATCAACGATTTACAAAGAATCGAAATAAAAATGAGAATAATAATGAAAAGTAAGAATCAAAATAGGAATAAATTGATGATTATGTATGTATGTATGTAAGTACTAAATGAGATTATAGAAATTAATAGCTATACGGTGCTTGGTATCAAATAATAAGAATAATATTGACAATTTTATTTATGTAATTATTATGTGATTGATTTTGTAAATAATTAATTAAAATATTTTGTATTATTATTAATTAATAATATTTTATTTAATAAATAAATAAATAAAATTATTTTAATTGTTAAGATATTTTATATTTCTCATTATTAATTTTGGCATTTTTGATTATGGGATCTTGAAGATAATGATTAAA
This sequence comes from Erythroxylum novogranatense, assembly GCA_029891385.1. NCBI lineage: Eukaryota > Viridiplantae > Streptophyta > Magnoliopsida > Malpighiales > Erythroxylaceae > Erythroxylum > Erythroxylum novogranatense. The sequence continues at coordinate 59,993 of JAIWQS010000255.1, read as the reverse complement.
ATCTAAATTAAGATAAGATGTAAATCGTAACACTTATTTGAATTGGATTCTTGGATAAAATTAAAGTAAAATAAAGTCTATTATTATTGGGAGTGTATGGAATCACATTGGATCATTGAAGAATTTCCTAAGATTACTAGATGCCTTTGCAGGTGTGATTCCAAGTCTCAATGCCCTATGTGCATGAACTACTTTTCTAGACTCCTTAAGTGTATGAAATGAGCAACTACATTGATCAAATCCTAACAGAAAATACAAAATTAATCTCTGAAAATCGGAGGTTAGAAAAATAAGCGACTCCTTCCTCTGTAGGGAATTAGATCAGTTAAAAGAATTAGATGATGATCAAAAACTCAAAAATGAGTTAAGAGCATCAAATCGTGTGCTTACCATCAATGAACAGAAATCAGAGAAGCAGCAAAGCGTGGTGAACCTTAAGAAACAAGAGCAAGAGCATAATTTGGTAGTCAAAGTCAGTAAAACTGTTGATTATGCCAAAGTTTTTCACCAAAAGACAGAAGGAGCTGCTGGATTTGACTTATTTAGTATTGAATGCATACTAATTAAGGCTTTGATGAAAAGAAATAGCCAGGGACTCGAGATGGAATTAACACAACAAGGATTCTATGGCAGAATAGCAGGAAAATCATCACTAGCAACAAAAGGTATTGATGTAGCTGCAGGAGTAATGGATAATGACTACCGAGGTATGATTTATGTTGTGTTAGTCAATACAAATCATGATGATTATCTTGTGGATATTGGAGATCCAATTGCACAAATAATATTTGAACAATATTGGATGCCTCAAATTGATTAGTTGATGAATTAGCTGAAGCGAAAGAATGTCAAGTCCACTTGATCAAAAGAAATCCATAATTCCTTATAAAAGGAATTAAAAGAAAAGCAAGTCAGCATCGCACAATCTTGACAAAAGAAAAGGAGCTATCTGCGAAAAATAAATAATCGGTTATGCAACTTCATGGTTAGCTTGAAGATACGGATGTCGAATTTCAACTACGCACAATTTTGGATCTTTGGAGCAACAAAGTGTTGTGTGAAAATAGAGGATGTTCCAAAGGAAACAAAAGAAAAGCAACTATGCGATAGAAATTCTGGTATCAACTCCTTATACCAAGCAATGAAAGATTGAAAGATGGAGAAATGATAATTGATGGAAATGCTACGAATACCACTCACATATTGCATACCCATGTTAAAACAAGATGGAATTCGGATATTGCATACCCATGTTAAAACAAGATGGAATTAGATGATTATTGGGTGCAATTTTATCGAGCTCAAAAGGAGGAATTCAAATATAAGGAATACTTTGACCTTCATAAGAATGTGTCAAAAGTGACAACGAGAAAAAGAAATCAAGATAGCAACACTAGCTATCCACGAGCTTGAACTAGATTCCAATGAATATTATACCATTAAGAATATGGTATGTTATAATATTGGAAGAGTATCTCCTGATACTCGAAAAAAATACAAGAGAAATTAAAAGAATTAGAAGAATTGGAGTACATTGGAAAGATCCTCAAAAACATTGGGCTAAGAATGGGATATTATGCAAAATAGACATCATAAATCCACGATATTACTATCTGAGGATAAGCCCTTGAAACATGTTACTCCACTCATGGCGAAACAATTGAGAAAACATGTCCGAGCATTATTGGATCTTGGAGTCATAAGATCATCGTCTTGAAGACCGCGAACAATGGCGATGATTGTGTGATACGGAACAACGATAGATCGAAGCTGGTCAAGCTAAACATGGAAAGGAGCATTATGGTGTTTGACTACGAGAAAACTCAGCGAAAATACTCATAAGGATCGGTATTCACTACGGTATCAATACTATTATCAAAAGAATTGGTAATAGTCTAATCTATAGCAAATTTGATTTAAAAGTGGTTTCATCAAATAGCTATGGATCTGAGTCTATCCATGGTACTTTTATTGTACACGATGGTCTTTATGAATGGTTAGTCATGCCATTCGGATTAAAGAATGCATGGCCATATTTCAAGAAAAATGGATCAATGCTTTAGAGGACATGAAGATTACATAGCTGCTTACATTGATGATATCTTGGTATTTTTAATACGGTATATGATCCTGAAAACATTCTGAGATATTTTATGATATACGTAAAAGAAATAGTCTAGTACTTTCAAAAGAAAAAATGGTTGTGGGCGTATCTGAAATAGAATTTCTTGGAGCTATTATCGGCAACAGAAAGATCGGACTACACCTCGTATAGTCAAAAAGTTATCGAAATTTCTGAAGAAAGACTAAAAGAAAAGAAAGGATTGCGGTCATGGCTAGGAATTCTAAATTACATGAAGTTATATTCCTAAATTAGGAATATTAATTACTACTATATAATAAGACCAGCCCGAATGCTAATAAGCGCATGAGTCCAATGGATTGGGAATTGGTCGAAGAAATTAAGAAAATTATCAACAACCTTCGGAGATGGAATTACCACCACCAAATTCGTACATTATCATTGAAGCTGATGGATGTATGGAAGGATGGGAGGAATAGCCAAATGGAAGAAAACTAAAGGAAGTTCAAGCTGCGAAAGAACATGTTTTTGCATATCACGGCGGCAAATTTGATCTGATAAAGTCAACAATCGATCTTTGAAATAATTGCATGCATAAATTCCTTGAACTCCTTTAAGATCCATTATTTGGATCAAAAGAAATAACTAGTACTAATTGCCAAGCAATAATCAGTTTTACAATAAGCAATCACAAAATAAACCGTCTAGGGTTAGGTGGATTAACTTTGTTGATTTTCTTACGAGGCAGTGTCAAAATCATTATCGAACACATTGGCGGGAAGAAAAACAAACTTCGAATCGACTATCGAATTGTTTTCAAATTAACAACCATAAAATGGATAGATCAAGAAGATCGGAAAAAGAAATCAACGACCCTATTCAGCCGTGGCAAAAACCGAAGAAGTTAAATACTACTCGGAACACGGATCTTGATGAATCTACCAATAACCTGGAAGAAATCCAAATTTTTCGAGAAAAGAAAAAGGAGAAAGTTCAAGACTGCTTTGGAAACCCTACGGAAATATTCCAATAGAAAAGCTGATTGAAAGGGCAATCGCTTGACAAAAACGGTCCTCACCGGTAGAATATGAGGAAGAAAAAAATTTTGCAGATTTGGTAATGCACGATTACCAATTTGGATCAAATGATCCAAAGCATTTAGTCCTTGGAAAATCTACCTCGGATGAAAATCGAAATGTTTACTCGATGCACTCTGGAAAGCCAATAACGGTGGTCAAAAGCATAAAACATGTTGTGCTTTACAATATTATTTCAGCAAGATAATGGAGCCTCCATTAGGTAAAATTTTCTTACTATTCTACGGTTAATGGTCTGACGAGGAATATATTGCTATTATTCCTCATTAATGAAGAAAGCGCTAAGTTAGCGGACCACGGTATAAAGTTTTATTCCTTTAAAGGCGCTTGGACTACATATTACAACAAATTATTTGAATTTGGGGATACTTTGTCAATTGAAAAGAACCCAGACATGGTCCTCTAACAGAAGTCTATGAGCGAGAAATTCAGCAATTACAAAAAGAAATGGAAAAATTGGAAGCAACAATCCAACAAATGAAAGAGGAACAGCGAGAAAAAGAAGATCTTTTTGAGATAGTCGGAGAAAAGATAAAGGAATTGCGGAACATATCGGACCATAGACATAGAAGGCGAACCGAAAAGAAATCCCGGATACTACAAATCACGGAAGGATCAAGATCAACGAGCAACAAACACGTGGAAGACCATCGCACCAACCACATGTGCGTCAATCATGGCCAGCTAGGGAATAAGCTGTCAAAAGAAAAGTTGAGTTAAATCAACAAAAAGAAACAAACATGTGAAAGTGGGCTGCTGTACTCCCTTACTTTTCTCCTACGAATACTTAGTGGAATCTTTTCCAACTAGGTGTCGGTTTGGCTATTTGTAAAATAATTAAAACCACTTAGTGTGTCGGTTTGTACATTTGCAAAATAATTGGCGAACAAGACAATAGAAGCGAGAATAATTGAAGACCTTGCATCAAATCGTCTCGAGGGCCGAGATGCACGGATTGATGAGTCATCTTCAATTATTATTTCTAGAATCTTTAGTTTTAGCAATCCTATAAAGGATCTCGGTTGTAACTAAGAGAGCACATCGAAAGCACCTAAAAAGCGCTTGAAACTCTCCTCTTTGTAAACCACTTTTCGCGTAAATATTAGCTTGTGTTTATTTACTCTGTGTTTATTTACTCATCAAGAGATAATCGCACTTAACTTAAAAGTGTCTCTCAAGAGATACCAAATATAGGCGTTTCGAGATAAGATCTTGAGAGACACTTTAAGTTAAGTGCGGATTATCTCGGATGATAAAACTGCGAAACTTGATTTCTTTTCTGTTGTCACTTTTGACACATTCTTATGAAGGTCAAAGTATTCCTTCTATTTGAATTCCTCCTTTTGAGCTCATATAAAATGCACCCAATAATCATCTGAATTCCATCTTGTTTTAACATGGGTATGCAATATGTGAGTGGTATTACATAAGCATTTCATCAATTATCATTTCTCCATCTTTCAATCTTCGGTTGCTTGGTATAAGGAGTTGATACCGAGTTGCTTTTCTTTTGCTTCCTTTGGAACATCCTCTATTTTCACACAACACTTTGTTGCTCCATCCAAAATTGTGCGTAGTTGAAATTCGGACATCCGTATCTTGAAGCTAACCATGAAGTTGTACAACCGATTATTTATTTTTCGCAGATAGCTCCTTTTCTTTTGTCAAGCATTGTCGTATCGTAGTGACTTGCTTTTCTTTTAATTCCTTTTTATAAGGAATTATGGATTTCTTTGATCAGTGGACTTGACATTCTTTCTGCTTCAGTTAATTCATCAACTAACCAATTTGAGGCATCAATATTGTTCAAATATTATTTGTGCAATTGGATCTCCAATATCCACAAGATAATCATCATGATTTGTATTGACTAACTCCAACATAAATCATACCTCGGTAGTCATTATCCACTACTCTCGCAGCTACATCAATACCTTTTCTTTAGTGATGATTTTCTGCTATTACGCCATAGAATCCTTGTTGTGTTAATTCCATCTTGAGTCTGTGGCTATTTCTTTTCTCTCAAAGCCTTAATTAGTATGCATTCAATACTAAATAAGTCAAATCCAAAGCAGACTCCTTCTTTTCGGTGAAAAACTTTGGCATAATCAACAGTTTTACTGACTTTGACTACCAAATTATGCTCTTGCTCTTGTTTCTTAAGGTTCACCACGCTTTCTTTCTCTCGATTTACGTTCATTGATGGTAAGCTACGATTTGATGCTCTTAACTCATTTTGAGTTTTGATCATCATCTAATTCTTTTAACCGATCTAATTCCTTTGTAGGAAGGAGTCGGTTATTTTTCTAACCTCCGATTTTCGAGATTAATTTTGTATTTTCATTTAGGATTTGATCAATGTAGTTGCTCATTTCATTGATCATTTTATCCTATTGGAAAATTGAGGTATAAATGTTGAATACCTCTTTTGGACTTTGATTCCAAGATATAGCATAAGCAAAAGGACATACCGTCATGTTGCACATATGACAATGTATCCTCATCAATTCTGTAGTTTTGCTTTTGCAATAATTACATTTATCAATGTCGATAAAGTAATCTGCTATCTTTGAGTTATGTGACCACGTATGTACACATTCAGTCATTTTCTATGGTAGAACTACATTTTCTAACCAGGAATATTTTCTTTGATTTATCTCGCCATAGTCAGTGATGACAAAGACAAATTCTTTTGGACTGGTTGTTATTGTTTGCAAGACTACGGAATGATCAGGATCCTCTCCTTCAGATATTGATAGTATACCATCACTATCAGGTTCATTCATATCTACTGAGACTACATCCCAGTCTTCAGGGAGTTGTAATTCATTAATCATTGCCACTCTTGCTAAATTTCCTTGTTTGCTTCTACAGTCTCTTGCATAATGTCCTTCTTCTCCACATGAATAACAGCGACATTTATGAATAGGAGGTTTCTTTCTTTTGAAAACCCTGATATGAGTGTCATGAGGTTTTCCTTTATATGTCTTAGCCTTTAAGACCATATTTCTTATTTTCTTTGTAATACCGGAATTGGTATTTTATTGCATAATGTCTTTGAGATCTTTAAGACCTCTTTGCATTGATGCTTCTTTACACATTGTTGTAAAACAACCATGTGAAATGTACTCTTAGGAGTACACCAATTGTATTTCTGGATGTTTTCTTTTAAATTCTTCTTATTCTCTTCCCGTAAAGTTCGAAGTTTTAGAAGAATTTTTGGATAATTCAGGCTAGCATATGCTCTACTGTTTTAGAGGCAATATCTTCATAATCTTTGAAAATTGTGGTAGAAATCTTACCTCTTTACAAGTTATCCTTTCCGGTGCTGCATAAGCTCTTTCTTGAAATTACATTGAACCTTGATAAGGTTCTTCTAAAGTGATCATCTTTCGTATTTGTGAAAATCGACTTGTGTATCATCATTTCTTTGCAACAAGCATTTCATATTCTTGGGGAATGCTAATCTCCATTGTTGGAACATTCTCTTCATCATTTCTCCAAGGAGATTTTCAATATAAATGACTTTTGATTGATTGTCTACCCAATTCATTACATCAATCATGTTTTTGTTGTTTGATTCCCACCTTGATATGACATCTTCATACATGGATATATCATCGATTAAAACTAACATCGAACTGTTTTGAGATTGTGCGGGAGGTAATACCCAATTATTAGGGACTTCCATTCTCTTTCCTCGAAAATTTTCCATTTTCTCTAATTTCAAGAACATTAATTGCTCGAGGTTGCTCTGCTTTGGTGGATATTGAGGTGGTCCCATATTGGAATCTGTTGGGATTCTTAAGCTAGATTACGCCACTGTGAGGATGTTGATGCTTTTCTTGTAAGTATTTCTTGTATATGAGGTGCATCATCCAATTCCTCTAATCTCAATTTTGGATATTCCATTTCAGCCATTAAGGCGGTTTCTTTTGCAATATCTGATTGCAATTAATCTTGAATTTTCAACTTCCTCACGAATCTGAATACATGTCATATTCTTTGAAGATAACTTTTGTTAAAGTTTCTTCATCTTCATCAAATTCTTCTCTGACCATCACAGATTCTTTGGATCATCTATTTCTTGAAATGGTGTATTTAACCAGTAATTACACCCTTCTCTAAATAATCCCAGATTATTCCTTCTTTTCTTTGACTTTCAATAATATGTTACAGGAGCATTCGATTAATTCTTCTTTTTCTTCTTTCACAACTCTGTGAGTTATGACTAATGCTCTTTCAATTTCAGCATCATCTTCATCTTGATGTTTCTTCTTGTATTTTCTGTTTTCATCTTGAGCAAATCTTAAACTAACAGATCCATCTTTGTTTTCCCATGTTTGAACTTTCTTTGGAACTTGATTGTATTTTTCTTTGAACTTTCCGGGGCTTGATTCTCCATGTTTCACCATTAAATTTTTCAGCAGAATATTCTTAGCTGCAAGTGCTTTTACACCATTTGAAGCTAGAAATTCCAATATCTTGGTATTTCTAAAGCGAAAGGATCTTTACTTGTATTTGTTAATCTTCCAACTACTCCACGAGTAATTAGTAGATTAGCTTCTCCTTTTCCTTCTTGCCATGATTCATAGCCTTTTGTTTGAATCACTATTTCCATATGTTGATAGAAATCTTTGATTGTCATCATTTGTTCTGGAAGGAAATAAACCAGTTCTGTGCCACTGGCCAAATCTATCTCCATTTGCCCAAGTATTCCAACTTCATTACTACCCCATCTTTTGTCTCTTATAACAATAAGAACCTTTACTCCTGCTTTCTTTCTATGCATTGCATATATTCTGATCATTATCATTCCTAAATGGATATGATCTAGATCTTGTGCTTTGAGTTTATCATATGATTCTTTTGCAATCATAGGCATTTCTTCTTGATTATTTTTGCCAATAATCAATTTTCTTTCCTCGGAATAATGTTGATATACTTTATTAGTGGTTCATCGATTGATTGAATATAGAATTTCATTTGGTACCATAGATGCTCTTTTTGATTAGGCAATTGCAATTGATAGTCGGGATCTATATTCATTTCAACGTTCTTTTACATTACTATTACCTTTTAATCGGTTAATAGCATTCTTTCTTTTTTGTTTGTATCGATGATAATCCTTATTTGATCATCAATAACGACTTGTATTATTCTATTTTCTTGATTCTCTTCTGGAATCAATCCCCAATCTTTTTCGATCTAGATTTTTCAAAGAGAATCTAGGTTTAGTACCATTTGGTACTTGCTTTCTGCTCATGTTGTTTTGATTTTCTTGAATCAAAAATTTCTTGAGATTTACTGAAATAGTATGATCTTCTTGTCACGGTGGTGGTCTTTGTTTCACCTTTTCTGTGATCTTGATTCTACCAATTTCTTGGACTAACTTATCGATTGAGGATTTTCTTTTGTTGCCTTTAATAGGCTATCTTCTAATCTTGAGACTTTTGTTTCAAGTTCTTCTAGTTTCTTTAGTGTTTTTACTAGCAAGTAAATAACACTATTATTTTGTTTATTTGTTACTCGAATTCCTTTGGTGGCGTTACTTCTTCGTCAATTCTTTTGAATCCTTCTGTTGGTGCTCCTAATAATTGATTGCTTTTAATGCTTCTTTATAATCTTAGTCTTCTGCGGTGACTAAATATGACATTTCGTCCCTTTGCTTGTGGAGTTGTTCTACCGACTCTTCAATCTTTTTAAATTTCTTTTCCAAACTCAAAGTTTGAATTTCTTTGCCTTTCTTTGGTTCAATAATTTCTATTAAACCGGCTAAATCTTTCTTTGATGGTAATTTTCAACCTTCTTTTGAAATTCTTGAAAGGAAGATTTCTTTCTGTAACACTTGAGTTTTTCTTCCAAACTATGCAAATGTTTTAAACAAACTTTGGATAATAATAACAAATGATCGTTAATCACACTAATATTATGCAAGGTATTTAGCGCAAATCACACAATAAATTCAAGCATACATTATCGAGAATGATATGTATGTTTGTATCCATTAGTAAAACAAGAAAATTCTAGTCCTCAATGGATTCTTTAGAACATGGTGGTTGTATGGCTAGATCTAGATATTCAGAATTTTTCTGTTTTGGAAATAGTGCTCAATGATTGTTTAAGTTGGATGTTACTCATATAATTTATGCTTAAAATAAGTACTTTCCCGTTTTGGATCTCGAACTCAATTTCCCTTCACGCCTCTCCTTGGCTTCAATTGGTACTCTTCTTTTGTTCTTTTGAATTCCGCACGGTGTAGCTACTTATTTTATTCATAAAACATACAAGTACATTTATGTATTCAATCTATAAATGTAACATCCCCTCTCCTATAGGAAGGGTATTTTGGTAATTAGGATGGGTTCGGGATATCTCGGCATGCGCATCTGACATATAGTCTCTATAATTCTTGACGGGTTGCACATGCACATAGTATACATGCATTCATGTCATTTTAAAACTTAGGATTGAAATGGAACTCTTGTGTGAAATTAATGGGGAAAATTGAGTTTGGAAAATTATTTGAATTTGTGCCATAAATCGTTTTACATTTTAGGGATTTTAGGAATTTTTCTGGATTTTCGGAGACAATTCCGGACCGATAAAATAAGCCAATTGGCGAATCGATCGATTCTTGGTAGCAAAGATTGCTACCCAATGGTACAATATAATATAGGGTATATTATTTTGGGACTGAAAGTAAGGTCATTAGAGTTAAATGGAGTAAAATTTTAGATGGATTAAATTAACTAATATTTTGACTTTTCAAATAATAAAAAAAAAAGAAGAAAAGGAGCCAATTACATGTTGCCATCTAAAAGCAACATTTAATGCTTCTTTTCATTGTTCTGGAGCGTGTAAGTGTTTAAAGGAAGGATAAATGGTTAGACATTTTGGTTATCTCATCAAAACTCTTACAACAAACTCTTCATAAAACCATCGACTTTGTTTGCTCTTTACTCATCTTTCTTCATATCTTTAGCTATCATCTTTGATTCCATCAAAGCTAGATGATGATAGTATGGTACATGCTTGGGAAGGAAAGGTAGTTGAGACCTTGGTGTAGGATTTAGAAGTTGGTTCTTGAAGGTTTGAAGGAGATTTGGTGTTAGGTAAGTTTTCAATTAAGGGTTGAGTTTTTAAATGAGGTTTGCATGTGGAATTTAATGCTGCCAATTTTTCAGTGTTAGCTCTAATGTATGTATGACTGTAGTGATATTTAATTTGAATTTATTTTGATGCTTAGAGAGGTGAAAAAGGTATTGGAAGTGATTGAACTAAGGTTAGCCTTGAGTCTGGAAAATTGGAATTTGAATTGATGTTACTGTTTTATTCATAACTTATAGTATAGAAATGCAAATGAGGTAAAGTTAGTGGCTACTGAAACTTTGGGATGTTGGCTTCAATTTAGTGTGAAATAGGTGTTGTTGAATTTCAATGATAGAAGGGTGAATTTTTGCATGGAAAGTTGCTGTTCCATTGACCTATGAACAGTAACCGCAGCATAATATCTGAGTTTTGTTGATTTTTATGAATTAATTGAGATGGAATTAGGGAGAATGATCTTCATGGAAGTTGTAGCATATATGATTATCTTTCCATTGCCTCTGATCTTGCTATTTTTCGAGTTGTATGTTAGGAGATATGACCTGATTACTGATGACTGTTTTCATGCATTGGCTGAAACCTAGCTGGATTGGCACATTTAGTGCATTTTCGGGTTTGGAGGAATTTTAGGAATTTTTGTGACTTGATTTGGGGTTTGCATTGTACTGAAGAGTTTTAGATATCAGATTGATCTTGAAAATGGTATATGGCTTATAAGTTTTGGAGGTCAGATGTGGGAAATATGGAATTTCAAAATCTGGACCTACATTGTGATATTAAGTGTTGTTTAGGTCAGAAACTTGCATGACAGATTTGAAAATGTTAGAGGCTGAATTGGAGTTTGGTTATTTCAGGAAGAATTGAAGTTTGGGATTCTATCTTTTCAGGGGTATAAAGCTCTGATTTTAATGACTTGTCTACAGGGAGTTATGTTGGTTATCAATTTACTGCTCAAATTGCATGGTTTCAGGGACAGTAACATTGAGTGAATTAATTGACTTGGTTTGCAATAGAATTTGAATTTGGGTTGTTCATGAAAGTTGTAGAGGACATTGTGAACTTATTGACCATATGTTTGTGGTAATTTATTACTGAAGAATATGTGAGTTGTGAAATTGTTAATGTACTGCCCTGTGTTAGTTGAGAATTGAGTAGGCAGAAGGTTTGATGGGATTTTTGACATTCTTAGGGTTGGAATTGATTTTATGGTCTTCTTGAGAGTTGTAGAGCTTTTCATAAGCTTTCCAATGAGGTATAGTGGGTATTTTTCTGAGTTGTGTGCTTAAAGTTAGAAGTTGGAAGTTAAGTTTGTAATCTGGAAAGAAGGAAAGCAAGAAGGGGTCACCTCATGAGGCGACAAGTCGCCTCATGGAGGCGAACAGGCTCGCCATCTCGCGAGGGCGAGATTGCGCCTCATGACGAGCATTAGGGAATCGGGTCATGAGGCGACGCCCGCCTCGCGACTGCGAGGCGATTTCGCCTCGCGTCCGTATATATATATATATATTTTTATTTTATTTTGATTATTATTTGATATTAATTGGTAAAATTGTTCTTTTGTCAATTACTTTCCGTCCGACGTCCGATTGACCTAATTCCAGAGGCATCGGATTGGTTGAATATTTAATTTCATTTTCGAGAAAAACAATCGGAATTTTAGGCGGAATTTGGCGTAGCCCTATTAATGATTTTAACTTGTAAACACTGTTTTATTTAATTGGGGACCTATAGAGGTCCAATTGCTTGTCCGTCGGCGCCTATGGTTTCTAATTTTCATAGAATTTTATTATGGGAAATATTGGATTAGGGCGGGATTGCCATGAACATGCATTATATACATTTCACTGATTTCATGTGCATTGTTTAATCATTTACACCAATGGTAATGGTTATTCATTTACTTTGTTATAGAGGCTCCAGTGGACCATCGTTCCACAGATTTGGCAGAGACTTCCCGGCGTTAGCGTGGAAGTTATTAGGTGAGTAACCTAGTTGGTTATTCCAATCATGTGTTAGCTGTGAATTGATTGCCTACGGGAATACATGAATTATTGTTGTGACTTTGCGCCTACGGGATTACATGAATTATAAGCGTGATTGATTGCCTACGGAATTATGTGGTATTATCGACTATGATTTACATAAGGTATCATTTTAATTGAATTTGTCTACTTGAACTGTAATACCATGTATCTTGTTATGGGACATGTGCATTCATACACAAATACATCACATGTTAAAAGGAAAATTGTGAACCGAGGCGCCCTTGTCTTGAAGCAGAGCCTAGAGCTCGATATCTTTGAAGCAGAGCCTCGAGCTCGACGGAGATACTTCTCCCAGACGCGTCTATCTTGATCAACATTATCGCTCGGTCACAATCTGAAATGAGCTGGAAAAAGAGTCACGTGTGCATTGCATCTGGATTCTATATCGACAATATTTTTACACAGGTGTATATTCTTTGTCTTGTGGATGTAATTATTCGTATTTGTATTCATGTTGTGTTTTGTATAATTCTTGCGTGTATCTTGTTTCATGCTTATATGATGCATGAATTGGGAGAACCATCGATGATGGTTTCTCATTGAGTTATGAAACTCACCCAAAATTGCAACTTATTTTTCAGGCCTAGCATAGGCAGATAGCTCCCTCGGAATTTGTAGAGCCGTATCTGATGGATTGGCGAGAAAAACAATGGCTCAAAGGTCGGTTTGGGCTTTCTTTTGGAGACCGATAGTTAGATCTGGTTATTGTATAGTCGATATGTGAAACATGTGTAACTTAAAAATCTTGACAGTTGTGAATTATTAAGTTTTGAATGAATGAAATGGAATCTAGTTTGGTTTTAAAAGTAGCGGTTTCTTATTCTTGTCTTATGATTGTGATGCCATGAGGAGTGTAGTAGTTGTTGTCGGTAGTGGTCTCTTGTCGTAGGATATGTATCGGAATGACTACTGGCGTTACGGTGGATACCCTATGGTAAGGCGCTACATTTAATGGTATCGAGCATGGTTTGGCATCTTTTGGGAATAGTAACAATATAGGTATGAATCGGATGGGCTGTTGAAACGATCGAATTTTTGTTTTGTTTTAGGTCTTGATGCTAGGTGATCGGGTTGAGCGACCGGTGACCGAGGATCCGTGGGAGCAAGTAGAGAGTCGTCTATGCCTCGTCTTGAGGTTGCCTCCTCGAGTTCCGTGAGGCGAGAAAGGAGGTATGACTTCTGCTGCTGGCGGTATGAATTTCTATGGCGATCTGAGACCACGAGGTGAGGATGGTTGGAAGAGACGATGAGAGAGTCTTGACCAGATGGATGCGAACGATGAGAGGTTCGATTATGCAGATATCAACATTGCGGGCCCGACATATAAGTGGTGGAAGGCTGTGCGAGCGGTACCACCAGGCCTTGCTTGCGACACGTAAATTTGAGTTTACGAGGGCCTTGAGGATAATTATATGCCCAAGGTCTATCTTGATATGAAGATGCGGGAGTTTACGAACTAAAGCGGGGGGATGTCGGTGGTGATTATGAGGTAAAATTTAATGGTGATAGATTATGCTCTTGTGATGGTCCCGTGAGGTGATAAGTGCGGAGGTTCGAGAATGGCCTCAACATTGAGATCCGTGCAAAGTTGGCTTGGTGGGACATGGGTACATTCATTGAGTTGAGGGTTGCTGCTTGAGTTAAGTGGAGCGGTGATGAGAGACAGACAGTGAGATTGGGTCCGGGTAAGCGGCCCAATGATAGTCGAGCGACTCTGGCGAGGAGCTTTAGTAAGCGCCGAGGCGGGACTTTGAGTCTCCGGAGGTTCGAGACGATCTGGATTTGGGCGTAGGGGAGATTTGGATCATTGGTAGTGGTAGTGGCGGAGGCTCAGGCGATTTCTCCAGTGTGCCGCATTGTGATAGAAGACATGGGGGGCGTTGGTGGCTTCTTCGGGGCTTGTTTGAGGTGCGGCTCGGCGGACATCAGTCGGGATTGCCTGATACATTGAGAGTTCAGCACTTGGGAGTGGGCGGTGGGAGTTCCACTCTTGTCTGTGAGTAGAAGTGGGTGGATCCGGACGGAGGGCCGAGGTAGAGGCCGTGGTAGAGCCGAGGGTCCTTTGTGAGGACCGAGGGTCGGGCACCACCACGCCCCGAGCAGTGTATGCCATGTGGCGGCAGGAGGCTCGGGATTCCCGATGTTGTGGTGGTATGCTTCTCCTTTACGATATTGAGGCATTTGCATTCTTTGGATCCTGGATCCACGCATTCTTTATTGCACCTCATATGGCATGTAGATTGCATGGGGATAGGGAGATGTTACGGTATGGGCTGGAGGTGAGTACACCTCTGGTACTACTTGCGCATTGGGAGAGGTCTGCGGGGATGCTCGATTGATTGATCAAAGCGATATTGAGGCGAGACCTTATAGTGTTGCCTCTGAGAGAGATCGATGTCATTACGGGGATGGATTGACTTCTTGCTCATAGGGCTATCATGGTACTGCTATACCAAGGAGGTTGTGTTGGAGTCTCTGGTCGACTAGGCGGTGTTCGGAGGAGTTAGCGAGCGATGCCGGCCGGATGATCTCTTTCCTTAGTGCCACGAGATTGATCTGCAGGAGGTTGTGAGGCATATCGGCTCATGTGGTTGACACGAGTTGGCGAGAGGCTTGGGATATTCCGTGGTTAGGGAATTTCGGATGTGTTTCTGATGAGTTCTGGGTTTGCCGGGATCGGAGACGAGTTTACCATTGACCTCGTTCGGTACCGCTCTATATCTATACCCCGTATAGGATGGCTTTGTGGGCGAGGGAGTGAAGGTTCGATTCACGGGAGTTCTTTGGAGAAGGGTTCATTAGACCTAGTGTTTCACCGTGGGAGCTCCAGTTTTGTTTGTGAAGAAAAGGATGGGACTTTGAGGCGTGCATCGATTATAGCGGCTAAATCGGGTGTGATAAAGAATAAGTACCCACCGCCTAGGATTGATGACTTATTTGATCGATTGCAGGAGCTCGGTGTTCACCAAGTTAGATCTGCGATCTGGTTACTATCGATTGAAGATTGCAGAGGCCGATGTGCTAAGAGTGCCTTGAGGGCGGTATGGGCATTTCGAGTTTCTAGTGATGCCGTTTGGGTTGACAAATGCCGCAGCTTTTATGGCCTTGATGAATAAGGTATTTCAGCCCTACCGGATCGGTTTGTTATTGTTTTCATTGATGACATTTGGTGTATTCGAGGGATGAGCGGAGCATAGTGAGCATTTGAGAATTGTGTTACGAGCGATGAGGAGAGGCGGTTGTTAGCCAAATTCAGCAAATGTGAATTTTGGCCGGATCGGTGATCTTTACGGGGCATATAGTATTTGGTGAGGTATTGGTGTAGATCAAGTAAGGTAGAAGCGGTCTTTGCGGTGGGAAGCTCTAGGAATGTGCCGAGATTGGAGTTTCCTCGGATTGGTGGTTATTACGGAGGTTTGTCGAGGGTTTTCATTGATCTCGACCCTCGACAAAACTTCGAGGAAGAATATGCCATTCAGATGGACCGAGGAGTGTCGGAAGAGTTTGAGGAGTGAAACATCGGTTGACTCTCTTGGGTGTTGGCTATTCCATCTGGGGCCGGAGGATTTGAAGTGTCAGTGATGCATCACATCGAGGATTGGGATGTGTTACGATGCGACATGGTAGAGTCATTGCCTATGCCTCGAGGCAGTTGAGGACTCATGAGGTAAACTATCCTGTTCATGATTTGGAGTTAGGCTGCGATAGTATTTGCATTGAAGATTTGGAGGCATTACATATGGTGAGACCTTTGGGATCTTCTTGACCATAAGAGTTTGAGATACCTCTTGAGTCGAGAGAGTTGAATTTGAGGCGAGAGGAGGTGGCTTGAGTTGTTGAAGGATTCTGTTGTACTGTGAGTATCACCCTGGAAAAGCTAATGTGGTGGCAGATGCTCTGAGTAGGAAGTCACATACTAGTGCAGCTCAGATTCAGGCAATGAGGTTGCCTAATTTGATACAGTTGAGAGCTTTGAATGTGCAGATGAATCTGGAGCAGGATGGAGTATTATTGGCTACACTGAGACTGAGACCGATGCTACTGGACAGAATCAGGAGGGTTCAGGATAAGGATCCTGTTATGGTGAGACTGATTGAGAAAGCGAAGGCTGATTCGAGATCTGAGTTTGAGTTGAGAGATGAGACTCTATGGATGGGGCAGAGGCTTTGTGTGCCTGATGTAGATGATCTGAGGCGAGAGATACTGGAGGAGGCTCATATGGCCACATATGCTATGCATCCTGGTACTACCAAGATGTATAACACTCTCGAAGCAACATTTACGGTGGCTGGTATGAAGAAGCGGTGGCGAGTATGTGTCAGTGTTTGGCGTGCCCGTGAAGTTAAGGTGAGCACCAAGCTCGATGGGGAAGCTTCATTCGTTGCCTATTCGGAGTGGAAATGGGAGCGGATCACCATGGATTTCATTATGGGGTTGCCTAGGGCTTGAGGCGATGATGCTATCTGGGTCATAGTGGACCGTTAACTAAATCGGCTCATTTCTTGGCGATGAGGAGAATAATACTATGGATCAGTTGGCCCGAAGTATGTGGCGGAGATAGTGAGGCTGCACGGGTTCCGATGTCGATAGTGTCGGCGAGGATCCCGATTCACTTCGAGGTTCTGGCAGAGTTTGCAGTTTGCTATGGGTACTAGGTTGAACTTCAGTACAGCGTTTCATCCTCAGACAGATGGGCAGAGTGAGAGGACGATTAAGACTGTTGAGGATATGCTTCGGGCATGTGTATTGGAGTTCAGAGGAGCATGGGATCAGTATTTAGCCCTGATTGAATTTGCATATAACAATCATTACCATAGTAGCATCGGGATGGCTCCATATGAGGCACTGTATGGGCGGCCGTGTAGATCGCCTTTGTATTGGGATGAAGAGGGTGTGAGGATGATTGAGGGTCCTGAGCTGATTCAGGATACGGTTGATAAAGTGCAACTGATACGGAGTCGCATTAAGGCGGCTCAAGATAGACAGAAGAGCTATGTTGATCAGCATAGGAGGGACATTGAGTATAATGTGGGCGACAGAGTATTCTTACGGGTGTCACCGTGGCGTGGTGTACTGAGATTTGGGAGAAAGGGTAAGTTAAGCCCTAGGTACATTGGTCCATATGAGATCACTGAGAGGATCGGACCTTTGGCCTACAGGCTAGCTTTACCGAGTGAGATGTCTCAGTTACATGACGTCTTTCATGTGAGTATGCTCCGCAGATATCGGTCGGATCCGACACATGTGATACTGGCTCAGGAGATTGAGGTCTCGATGTCGAGTTATGTGGAGGAGCCGATTCAGATTATCGGGTCTCAGGTGAAACAACTGAGGAATAAGAGTATTCCACTGGTGAAGGTTCTCTGGAGGAACCATTCGACTGAGGAGGCTACCTGGGAGACCGAGGAGCATATGAGGAGACAGTATCCTCACCTTTTTGATCGGTCGTAAGAATTTCGAGGACGAAATTTTTGTTAGGAGGAGAATTGTAACATCCCTCTCTATAGGAAGGTATTTTGGTAATTAGGATGGGTTCGGGATATCTCGGCATGCATACTGACATATAGTCTCTATAATTCTTGACGGGTTGCACATGCACATAGTATACATGCATTCATGTCATTTTCCTTAGGATTGAAATGGAACTCTTGTGTGAAATTAATGGGAAAATTGAGTTTGGAAAATTATTTGGATCGTGCCATAAATCGTTTTACATTTTAGGGATTTTAGGAATTTTCTGGATTTTTCCGAGACAATTCCGGACCGATAAAATCGCCAATTGGCGAATCATCGATTCTTAGTAGCAAAGATTGCTACCCAATGGTACAGATAATATGGGGTATATTATTTTGGGACTGAAAGTAAGGTCATTAGAGTTAAATGGAGTAAAATTTTAGGTGGATTAAATTAACTAATATTTTGACTTTTCAAATAATAAAAAAAAAAGAAGAAAAGGAGCCAATTACATGTTGCCATCTAAAAGCAACATTTAATGCTTCTTTTCATTGTTCTGAACGATGTAAGTGTTTAAAGGAAGGATAAATGGTTAGACATTTTGGTTATCTCATCCGAAACTCTTACAACTTAAACTCTTCATAAAACCATCGACTTTGTTTGCTCTTTACTCATCTTTCTTCATATCTTTAAGCTATCATCTTTGATTCCATCAAAGCTAGATGATGATGAGTATGGTACATGCTTGGGAAGGAAAGGTAGTTGAGACCTTGGTGTAGGATTTAGAAGTTGGTTCTTGAAGGTTTGAAGGAGATTTGGTGTTAGGTAAGTTTTCAATTAAGGGTTGAGTTTTTAAATGAGGTTTGCATGTGGAATTTAATGCTGCCAATTTTTCAGTGTTAGCTCTAATGTATGTATGACTGTAGTGATATTTAATTTGAATTTATTTTGATGCTTAGAGAGGTGAAAAAGGTATTGGAAGTGATTGAACTAAGGTTAGCCTTGAGTCTGGAAAATTGGAATTTGAATTGATGTTACTGTTTTATTCATAACTTATAGTATAGAAATGCAAATGAGGTAAAGTTAGTGGCTACTGAAACTTTGGGATGTTGGCTTCAATTTAGTGTGAAATAGGTGTTGTTGAATTTCAATGATAGAAGGGTGAATTTTTGCATGGAAAGTTGCTGTTCCATTGACCTATGAACAGTAACCGCAGCATAATATCTGAGTTTTGTTGATTTTTATGAATTAATTGAGATGGAATTAGGGAGAATGATCTTCATGGAAGTTGTAGCATATATGATTATCTTTCCATTGCCTCTGATCTTGCTATTTTTCGAGTTGTATGTTAGGAGATATGACCTGATTACTGATGACTGTTTTCATGCATTGGCTGAAACCTAGCTGGATTGGCACATTTAGTGCATTTTCGGGTTTGGAGGAATTTTAGGAATTTTTGTGACTTGATTTGGGGTTTGCATTGTACTGAAGAGTTTTAGATATCAGATTGATCTTGAAAATGGTATATGGCTTATAAGTTTTGGAGGTCAGATGTGGGAAATATGGAATTTCAAAATCTGGACCTACATTGTGATATTAAGTGTTGTTTAGGTCAGAAACTTGCATGACAGATTTGAAAATGTTAGAGGCTGAATTGGAGTTTGGTTATTTCAGGAAGAATTGAAGTTTGGGATTCTATCTTTTCAGGGTATAAAGCTCTGATTTTAATGACTTGTCTACAGGAGTTATGTTGGTTATCAATTTACTGCTCAAATTGCATGGTTTCAGGGACAGTAACATTGAGTGAATTAATTGACTTGGTTTGCAATAGAATTTGAATTTGGGTTGTTCATGAAAGTTGTAGAGGACATTGTGAACTTATTGACCATATGTTTGTGGTAATTTATTACTGAAGAATATGTGAGTTGTGAAATTGTTAATGTACTGCCCTGTGTTAGTTGAGAATTGAGTAGGCAGAAGGTTTGATGGGATTTTGACATTCTTAGGGTTGGAATTGATTTTATGGTCTTCTTGAGAGTTGTAGAGCTTTTCATAAGCTTTCCAATGAGGTATAGTGGGTATTTTCTGAGTTGTGTGCTTAAAGTTAGAAGTTGGAAGTTAAGTTTGTAATCTGGAAAGAAGGAAAGCAAGAGAAGGGGTCACCTCGCGAGGCGACAAGTCGCCTCATGAGGCGAACAGACTCGCCATCTCGCGAGGGCGAGATTGCGCCTCGAGGACGAGCATTAGAATTCGGTCGCGAGGCGACGCCTCACTCGCGATCATGAGAGGCGATTTCCTCGGCGTCCGTATATATATATATATATTTTTATTTTATTTTGATTATTATTTGATATTAATTGGTAAAATTGTTCTTTTGTCAATTACTTTCCGTCCGACGTCCGATTGACCTAATTCCAGAGGCATCGGATTGGTTGAATATTTAATTTCATTTTCTGAGAAAAACAATCGGAATTTTAGGCGGAATTTGGCGTAGCCCTATCGATTTTAACTTGTAAACCTTGTTTTATTTAATTGGGGACCTATAGAGGTCCGAATTGCATGCGTCGGCGCCTATGGATTTCTAATTTTCATAGAATTTTATTATGGGAAATATTGGATTAGGGCCGGATTGCCATGAACATGCATTATATACATTTCACCGATTTCATGTGCATTGTTTAATCATTTACACCAATGGTAATGGTTATTCATTTACTTTGTTATAGAGGCTCCAGGTGGACCATCGTTCCACATTTGGCGAGACTTCCGGCGTTAGCGTGGAAGTTATTAGGTGAGTAACCTAGTTGGTTATTCCAATCTATGTGTTAGCTGTGAATTGATTGCCTACGGGAATACATGAATTATTGTTGTGACTGGCGCCTACGGGATTACATGAATTATAATCGTGATTGATTGCCCTACGGAATTATGTGGTATTATCGACTATGATTTACATAAGGTATCTGCTTAATTGGACTGCTACTTGAACTGTAATACCATGTATCTTGTTATGGGACATGTGCATTCATGCACAAATACATCACATTGTTAAAAGGAAAATTGTGAACCGAGGCGCCATCAGATCGAACCGAGCCTAGAGCTCGATATCTTGAACAGAGCCTCGAGCTCGACGGAGATACTTCTCCCAGACGCCGTCTATCTTGATCAACGTTATGCGCTTCGGTCACAATCTTGAAATGAATCAAAAAAGAGTCACGTGTGCATTGCATCTTGGATTCTATATCGACAATATTTTTACAGGTGTATATTTACCGTCTCGTGTCGTAATTATTCTGTGTTGTATTCATGTTGTGTTTTGTATAATTCTTTAGCGTATATCTTGTTTCATGCTTATATGATGCATGAATTGGGAGAACCATCGATGATGGTTTCTCATTGAGTTCGCAAACTCACCCAAAATTGCAACTTATTTTTCAGGCCTAGCATGATGGATAGCTCCTCGGATTTGAAGCCGTATCTGATGGATTGGCGAGAAAAACAATGGCTCAAAGGTCGGTCATTGGGCTTTCTTTTGGACCGATAGTTAGATCTGGTTATTGTATAGTACATTATGTGAAACATGTGTAACTTAAAAAGTAATCTTGTGATTGTGAATTATTAAGTTTTGAATGAATGAAATGGAATCTAGTTTGGTTTTAAAAGTAGCCAGTTTCTTATTCTGTCTTATGATTGTGATGCCATGAGGAGTGTAGTAGTTGTTGTCGGTAGTGGTCTCTTGTCGTAGGATATGTATCGGAATGACTACAGGCGTTACAGTGGATACCTATGGTAAGGGGCGCCTGATAAAACTCTTGATCGCCTTTCATAAAACCTTTTCTTTTAAGTTCATCTGTATAGCCATGTTACACTCATGAATGAGGTACTTGGTTTCTCCAAGCCCATGCTTCCTCGCTTGATTTGTTACCTTCTCTGAACTTAGGGTGGTCAAGAGGTAGATTAAACTTTGGATCTTCCAAAACTTCCTGTAGTATTTCACTCTCTTATGATGCTTTTCAATATGCGAGATGATAATTAGCATTTGTTTGATGATGTCATTAATTGCACGTTTAGACTTACTTTAATCTTGAAATAACCATATCCCACCATCTACAATCCATAGACGAATAGAATTTAAATGTTAGACTAAAGAATATAAACAATATATCAGACTTTAAATAAACAGCTGAATTTGAAGATAATTAGCATTTCCGCTTCGTTTTTCATTTCGCGTTATCGAATACTTTGATTTTCGATTCGAAATTTCAATGCGAAATTCTCGTTTCCATTCGCTTTCATTTCCTTCGCTTTCTGCTTTTCCGGTTGGGATCCGGTTTCCGGATCGGGTCCCAACATCTTAACCTAAAATAGGTAGGTTAAAAAAAAAGGGTTATGGATCGAGTTGCACAGTGGGTAAACTTCCGAAAATGGTTTAGGTATTTGGAGGTTCGCTGCAGTGATAGATGAGTTCGTCGCGACAAACTTTTTTCGAAAGTTATTGTTTGGAGTGTTGGTTCTTTCGCCGCACTGATAGAATTAATTCACGCCGCAGCAAAATTTTTCCGAAAGGTTTTGCTTGGAATTCTTCATACTTCGCCGTAGCGACACATCATCCTTTCACCGTGGCGAACTTCCTGTTGCACCTGTTGACTTGTTGACTTATCATCTTCAGCCTTCCCTTTTTGACTCTACTTCTTATTGATTTCTCCTACAATGAACAAATAGTAGTTTGTTGTATCAATTGTTCTAAAAAAATTAGTTTAGTACAATTAATAATAATTTATGACAATTTTATTCTCAAACTACATAAAGTAAAGGCAGGCATTCTAAAGTCAAATTAAGCATAAAACCTATAAATGAGAGTCAAGAAGTGTAGTAAAAACCATGAAAATGTCACCAATTTATATAAGAAACTTGGTCAATCACTCAATGAGGCTGTAAAGTTATGCCATTTCATTAAATTAAGTTAGACCATGAGTTCGAGAAGTTGTGAGCTTCTCAGTGAATGTGTTATCTCAGATTATCATTTCCTAGGACAATGGTGGGAGATGGTAGGCGACAATGGGAGCGATTTAGGGTTAGAATATGAGAGAGATAAATTTTACTCAAATATTTCTCGGCTTTGAGGTCTACTTTTGTTTGTTTATGTAAGCGATTCCTACTTAAATTATCATTCCATAGGTAAATTACATACGAATCACATTTACATAGGTAATGTCTGTGAGGAAATTGCCTCTAAAATACATTTCCATCGAGAAATTCCTATATAAACATATTTTTGTAAGGAAATTACCTACAGAATCACCTTTTCGTAGGGAATTTTCCCACGAAAATTTTTCCCATCGATAAATTTCGTATCTAATTTTTACTGGGAACCATTGACACCTATTTTTATGACAACTTTCACTATTCTATTTCTAAATTCCATCAGCAAAATTTGACGATAAAATTCCCTCCTCTTTTAACGAAGGATTTTTAAATCGTAAAATAACTTTTTTTGACAAATTTACCTAAGAAAGATACTTTTGTTGCTAATTTACTATGAAGTTTTTTTCCATAAGGAATTTTCTATTAGTAATTTTCAATTTTTTTATAATAAAAAATATTAAATGTCAATTATAATACATATAGAATTAAAAGAAAATTTATAAAATTTAATTAATACCATTCAATTTTATCCTCACTACTATTATGATCCGCCAATTATTTTTCTAAAGGACTTATCATAGTTGGCTAACTTTTCTCAAGTATGATAAGCGTTTTGTTTTCCTCTTCAAGATGTTAAATGTATGTAGATTTTGATGAGGTTGAAAGATTTGGCTTAAAGCCTAAGCCATGACATTTTATATAAGCGAAACATGTACAAAGACGATATTGCAAATGTCTTCTACATTTACCTCATTCATCTTAGACATTGATTTATGTAATAACCCTTGCATCTTATTCTAAAATTAAAATCAAAACCAATAGTCAATGAAAATATTAGTACTACATAAATAAATAAACTTAAAATTTAAACAAAATTTTATACTTATATAGTTATTTTTTATTTCTTCTAACATCCACCCTTAACCTTCTTTATAGTGAGTGACTTTGTATAGTGTGAACTTATCACACTCTTGCCCATTTAGTTCCTTCTCACTTTGTTTTATGAAAGAAAAATACAAGACGCAATAAATAATATAGTGTTTATTGATATAATTATAACTTGTAAACAAATATTTTACATATTCATTTCGGATGACTACAAATGATTTGGACCCTTGATGGTGAGTTTTTTTCATTTTTTGTCTCTATTGACCTTTGGCTTCTCACATTTTTCCTAAATAAAGAAGAAAAGATTAGGCAGTTATTAATTCTTCTAACAAGATTAACAGAAACAAATGTGAAGGGAAAGAAAATAAACCTAAACTTTGGGAGAGGCCCATATCACATAAATTATTCTACTTTTCTTGAGATATTCGCTCTAGAGCACGTCTCAATACCTCCGCGTCATAAGGAAAAGATTTATAAAACTAATGTAATATAATTAAAATTGGAAATAAATATTACATACAATATATAAATAGAATTGATAGAGAATACGTTAAAATATAATGAGAATTACAAACTTTATGTTAAAACTATTTGAAGTTTTTGGGAACACTATATAAAATTGTAAAATCATATATTTTAAAAGTGAAAAATAAAAGGCTTTATAAATTTTGACCTTTTCATAACAATTTTGTATTAGTTGCCAAAGCTTAAGCCAAAACCATATTGTTTTATGAAATTGAAAATGTAATTACCTAAAGACGGGACATAAATCATCGTTTCATCCAAAGATTCCTCTTCAGAAAAGTGCGATTAATTAAGTTTGGTATCTAAGTTCCCAGCTTTGTCTTCATCTTGATGTCCATCTTCATTTTCGATATGCTTCGCCTTCATCATTTGGTATGGATCTTCATTTTATCTCCATACGAGGGTTTCCATTTTCTAGGTAATTCATTTCCATAATACGTATATATAGTGTATTGGACTTCACAAAGTGAATGCAAACCTTGCTTGTCTTTACAAGTGGGGAGATTTTCATAACTTTTCAAAGTAGTGAAATGAAGGGAGCCCATGGCTTTAAAACCCCAGATTAATGTTTGTATATTGTTTTTTCAAATTTCTTGTTGTTTTCTTTTCAAATTTAAAAGCAATGAAATAATTATTTTTTATTTTCAAATTTCTTAAAATCACCATTAAAAATGGCACAATGATTATGCCACTAGAGGGTATGTGGATATCTTTGCTAATAAAAGGAATCATGTACGAGATTAGCGGTGTTTTATTTTCTATTTTTCATTTAGTTTTCATCAAGTTGACTCAATTAATAAATCAAAAATTAAAATGGAACAAATTTATAGAAAGTGGGATATTTATAAGTGTGAATGATTATCTAAGATCTCCAAAGGCATTTCTATTGGATCGCGTATGGTCCGAGTATTCACAATATACTACGGAAAAGACCATACAACAACATGATGTATAATCGAAAATACCAAGGATGTACGAAAATACCTTATTGCCATAGATAGGTTGCTTCTTTTTCGGATTCCAAGATACTACAAACGCGAATGCCCTCTACCGGTATCCACACGAGTATGCACGATCTCGGCTACAGCTGTGGTGTGCTAGCACGCCCTTAAACTCTTTCCGAACGCCGCCCGATTTTTCTCTCGGATGGTGGCTAGGGTTTCGTGACAATTGTGTCTTGTATCTAATGAGACCTAAGCTTCTCTATTTATAGAAAAACCCTAATCCCATTGAGGCCCCAATAAGTTTCAGCCCATTATCTCTCATATAATAAAAGCCCGACAACTTAATTCAATCTAGTCCAATAAATATATCTACATATATTTATTCAATACCTAATAAATTAGGCCCAAGAGAATAAGCCCAGATCACATCACTCTTTGTGTGCGACCCTGTAGGCTTGTTTGATGTTGACAATGGGCTTGATCACACTTCAGGCCCATAAGTCATAAGCGGTCTCTAGCAAGACATTATGACTACCCAAATCAAATGAGGATCGATAATCCGATTTAACCTGTAACCATGGTTATAAGCTCAATCTTTTTATAACACGATATCAAGATTAATCACAAGGCATGGTACATGTCAACCTTTGATTAATCATAGTTTCTTGATCTCCAAGTTGACTGGTTATAACAAATGACATTGATTACTCTTCATCAATTCATTTGAGCACGGTCATGTATTTCTTCATCACACTTGTCAAGAGGCCCAAATGATATCTCTCTCATTTAAGAGAGGTACAAATCCCATCTACGTCATTCACATCCCTCCGCATGATTTATTTGATGTCCAACATAAGACTACTTGTTATTCGGTTAAGAATAACTTTGTCTAATATCAAAACACCGAATTCCTCATATAGTATTCTTTATGTGGGTCGGTCCAATATATGTTCTCTAACATATATCTATGTTTCTGATTTGATATCTCATATCCATGATCAGTAAAACATGATCATCAATAAGAACACATACTAGCCTTAATTCATTATTGTTCCACCAATAATGATCGACCAGGGACAATCTAGAATAGTCTTATAACGCTTATGGTTTTACTATCAAGTCACATACTTGATGACATAAGTCTAAAACCATTCATGGAATGTAAATCACATTACATAAACGAAATACATGCATATATGAAAGGAATACCTCATAATATATTATTAACAAGTCATAATGTTTATACATGAATCACAACTATCCATTGGCCTAGGGCACAATACTAACAATTTCCTTAGCATTTCTTCCTATTAACAATGTTTCTATTGTTTTTTATAAGTTCATGTTTAAGATGTTCTCTCTTATTGATGCTACGGTAAGAAATAATGCATTATATTTATACTTATGTTCAAAATTAGTGCATGGATTGATCATAACTACAAAGATAAGTACTGAACTTTACCTTGATTAATAAGCATCTTTGTATTAGATTTGATTATAGAAGACTTAAAAAGTTATATGGTATATATTGTATAATTTGGTAATGTATTTATGCATGTTGTGACTTATTTTGAAATAGACAATATATAAAAGTACTTATAACGTGTGTAATAGAAATTATCTTTTCTTAGGTGAATAGGTTATAAACTTTACTTCAACCAATTATACTGACTTATTGATGTCCATTAATAATCTTAGAAGTGTATCAAAGGTGAAAAGAACATTTGTGGCTGTGCTTTAGTTTTATTAACCTTTAAGGGTTAGTGGCAAACTTAGAATGTGCTTATGTAGGGATTTTGGCTAGATAAAAATTAAGTTCCAATGATCTTTGCTTCTTCATGAATGCTTTGTTAATTGCATATAACTTCATACAATTTTTCATTTCCTTACTTAATTGTAAACTTTGCTTCTATATTGATTATATTGATGACTTATTTTTATTTTTATTGCGTTTTCATAATAAAAATGTTAACATAAATTCATCACAAAATGTCAACTTGGAAGATAGTTTATGATACCAGAAATGAGTTATATGTGTTTAATTGTTAACATATTTAATCATTTATACTTAGTGATTATTGACATGAAAATGCTTAAGATACTCACTTTAATTCATATATGATTTTAGGTGCAATTTGGGAGCAAATAAATTAAAGTGAGTCGGAAGCATTACATTTGGGTCCTTTTCTGAAGATTTATTTTTGTTTGTCTTCATGGAGGAAAAAGAAAAGAAAAGATAGTGGATTTAAGAGAGGGACGTTTATTCGTCCCATCAACGACAGTGGAGCAGCATAGTGGAGGCTTGGCTGGAGCGTGGCTGGCGGGCTTGAGTGCATAACATGAAGCGGACTAGGAGTGCGGTTTGGTGCAATGGAGAAGTCGGAGAGTTGCGTGCATGCTTGCGAGATTGGGCGATGAATAGTTAAGTGGACACCAATTTTATTTGTCCAGTCTAAGCACAAAGACAGAGAGCAATAGTGAAGAGAACCACAAGGATATGCGTGAAGAATCTGACAATGACGAGGAAATTAAGGGATTTTGGCTAGGGATTGGAATTCTATTTAGAACATAAGCAATGACTTTAAGGGCATATCCTAAAAGGAGATGGGAAGTATTGCATAATTCATCATGAAATATACCATATCTAATAGATTATGATTTCTCCTTTAAAATATTCTATTATGTTATGGAGTTTTAAGTGGAGTCCATTTTAGATAATTCTATTCTCTTTTAAGTAACAAAAAACTCGTAGTCCAAATACTCACCACTCGATTAGATTTAAGTGTCTTAATACTCTTACTAGTTTATCTCTTAACCTTAAGTTTAAATTGTTTAAATTTTTAAATGATTCAGGATTTTTTTCATTAAATACACGTAAAATATCTAGAATGATAATCCATGAACACCTATATAATGCAAGTAGACATAGGGTCATATACATTTGAATATACAAGCTAGTAACTCAATGGCATACTCTCTCTTTCCACTAAATGGTAGTTTGATCATCTTATCTAACAAAAAAAAATTATAAGTTCCATACGATTCATAATTAAATGGTCCCAAATATTCTTCTTTATGTAAGTTTAACCTTATTAGAAGATCATTAACATATCTTTCTTATGAAAAGAAAATTCCCTCATCATGTTGCTTCAATTCTAGTCTAAAAAAGTATTTCATCATCCTCTATGTCAATCATTTTAAATTCAAAAATCGTAACTTTCCTAATTCAATCATTAATAAAGAATTACTTTTAATACAAATCAAGCAATCCAAATAAAGAAAAAAATTAATAATTTATCACCACTTCTAGTCTTAACATATAAAGTAGAGTCACTTGTACCTTGTTAAATTTCACATGAGTTGAAATGATTATTGATCCTCTTCTACCCAGTTAAGTTGGATATATTTTTAAGGAAAATTTAGATGCAATATTGCTACCTACATCTGCATATAAAAAAAGAATCTCAATGTTGTTTTCTAGTTAACAACTTTCAAAAACATCATCAACATAATTTATCGAAGGCAAACTAGTCACCAAATATTGTTCATGCAATATGCTTAACCTTTTGAAATTTAAAAGCCCATATCTATCCTATCAAGTTAAGTCTTTAAAGATAAGTTAAAATCCTTCTAAAAGAGAATTGAACTACACTCAATATGTTTGAATCAATATTAGGTATATAATGTACATTTCAATATAATCTAAACCATATGGATTTATCTTATCAACAACTTTTCGTTAAGTCTTTCAAGCCATTCCATCACATATTTTCACTTGACTATTTATTAAGTTATCTAGACCAATGAAAAAACAAGTTGACTTATCATTTGCACACTGCAACCACTATCTACATATCACAACATAAAACACATTATTTATGAGAATAACATTCAAGAAATAAACTTTCAACTTCATCCACTTCCTTTTCTTCAATAAATTTAGCTCATTTTTATTTAAAACAGTAATACCTTTCTACATGACTCTTACCTTTTGTAGTAGTAACAATTCCTGTAGTTTAAAATTTTCACCTCTCTCAGCTCCTTTTGAATGTTGATTATTGTCACTATACTATTCTCCTCCACCTTCTCTTTCTCCATGACCTATTTTAAAGAAGCCTTTTTTTTGCTTAATTCAGTAAAATTGGCTATTTATTTTGTCGGGATAGCTACAACTTGCATTAGATTAGAAAGCACTTTCAAATGCGTTGCTATGATATATGTCCACCCTATCTTTATAAGAATAAAGGGATCAAAGCACCTCATTAGTTGTTAGCATGCTTAAGGAGCAGTTTGGAACACCATGATTCGTGGGATTGAATTCAATTCCTCTATTTGAAACAAAAAAAGAAGCATGAATTCAATTCTTCCGTGGTTTGAAACCCACTCTATTATACAAATTGAATTCACGTTAGAAATCACGTGAATTAGAACCCAACAATTGCTCCTTCTTTTTAAGTTAGAAACCCAACCGGAAGAGCCACACCTTCTCCCAACAATAATTTTGCAAATAATTTATTAAATTTCTTGTTAATAAATGTTCTTAATATTTTGTTATATTAATTATTATAATTATTATTATTAATAGTATAATTATTATTATTATAATATTCGTTATGATTATTAAATTTATAAATTATTATTATAATTATTATTATGAAATTTGTTATAATTATTAACTTTATTATTTTGATTAATTTTATTCCTTATAATTTTCAATTATTATTATTATTATTATTTTCCGACTTGAGTATATATACTTATTATTATAAATCTTATTAATTTTTTAATTACATTTATTATTAATATTAGTATTATTATTATTATTATTATTATTATTATTATTATTATTAAATTTTGATTTGTTATTACAAAGTCAACTTTGGAATAACAAAGTTCCAAAAATAAAATAATCAACAACAACAATAATAATAATAATAACTCATATATAATTTCAAAATAATAATAATAAAACTATAATTATGTAAAAAATATAAGTTAAAATGAAATGCTCGCCCTCACGAGCACAGGCAAAAGGGCTCACCCTCATAAGCCATTTCATGTTTAAATTATAGTTTTTACATAATTATAGTTTTATTATTATTATTTTAAAATTATTTTGAATAATTAAAATCTATCTAAAACGACTTTTATTTTGGATAATATTTTTTTAGTCGAGGTAAATGTGTCATATGAAATAATTGAATTCAATTCTAATCTTATTGGATTTGTTCCAAACAGTGTAATTGAATTCAAT
Source organism: Erythroxylum novogranatense (assembly GCA_029891385.1). Classification (NCBI taxonomy): domain Eukaryota; kingdom Viridiplantae; phylum Streptophyta; class Magnoliopsida; order Malpighiales; family Erythroxylaceae; genus Erythroxylum; species Erythroxylum novogranatense. The sequence goes on along the minus strand of JAIWQS010000255.1, from coordinate 29,448 downwards.
TCTAATATTACTGGATTTGTTCCAAACAGTGTAATTGAATTCAATTCTAATATTACTAGATTTGTTCCAAACAATGTAAATTGAATTCAATCCCAACTTCATTAATGTAATTGAATTCAATTCGTTAATGAATTCAATTCAAAGATTTCCAAATAGCCCGTAAATCTTTTTACTCCTCTATGATAGCTACAACATACACTACAACAAATATATACAATTCGTGACGTTTAAAAAAAAACGTCACGAATTGTTCAACTTTTTCATGACGTTTATTAAACGTCATAAAAAGAGTCAAATTTTTGCGATGTTTTCTACAAACGTCACAAATTTATTACATTTTTTGTGACATAGAAACCGCGACGTCTTGTTGAAAAAAACGTCGTGGTTTGTTCAATTAATATTTAAAAGTATTCATTTCCCACCTTTTTTTCACGTTTCTTCTGTCACGTTTCTTCTTCTGCTTTCTCTTCTTCTCCGCCTTTCGGTCCCTAACAAATAACCCTCTTCACTCTTTTCCATTCCCACTCTTCTCTTCCACCAAAGACCCATCACTCATTTCTCTCTTCACTCTCCTCCTCACTCTTCCTTCCATGGCTTCTCATTGTCGACGACTCTCCATGAGAAATTGGTGCTATAGACCTACCTCTCTCTTCCTCGCCAACAATATTCTCCACTACCGATGACCCTTCGCCTCTTCAAGTCACCACCAGCGTCCTCCTCACTGCTGCCATCTCTATCTTCCTCTTCTGCTCTATTCGCCGCCGGGCTAATCGTGCCAAAGAACTAGTATTTTCGCTTTAATTATTGATAAAATGGTTTCGTGGTGAAATGGGTATTTATCTTATTTTTAAAGTTGGAAACTTTTGCAACTCTTATCATTAAGTTTCTCTGCTTTTATGTGTTAAAAATTAGTTTGTAGTTTGTCCGAATTGGGTTTTGTTGGATATATGTGTAACTATGATCCTTTACGTGTTATGTGCCACTCTCTTGATTTGTTATCATATTCTACAATTTGATGTCTTACGATGAACCAATTTTGGTTGGTTGGAAGGAATCTGTTCTCTTTTTTAAAAATATATTTTCCCTTTTTTTTATTTTAGATGCTTTCTTATGCTTAAGTTTAAACTACTCAGAGCTGAATCTTGATCCTTGATTTTCAGTTTGATGTATTGTTTCTGCCAGAGCTTGGACACAAAGAAGAGACTCTCGAGCTTATGAACCGCGAGTATACTAGTAAGTTCTTGTTGAATTTCATATAGTCATGGACTATGTTGTGTTGACTGGTGAATTAAGCTCGAAAAGTAGGATCTTTGTAGCATTTTGATGTTAAGTTGTACTAAATTCTGCGTTTTTTTTCATTTTATGAATAGAAAAGCATGAGCTTAGAGTAATTTGTATATTGATTGCTCCTTTTTATTTTTTTCGAGGAAAATCAGGTGATATTATAAAGAAATTGAAGGAAAATAGGAATGAGTACATATGGGGAAATGTTACGGTGAAGTTGGTTGAGGCTTATGGCTTTTGTTAGGGAGTAGAGAGAGCTGTTCATATTGCTTATGAGGCCAGGAAACAGTTCCGAAACGAGAAGATTTGGATTACTAATGAGATCATTCACAACCCCACTGTTAACAAGGTCTGTGTGTTTACAATCCAATCCTGTTCATTTATAGTTGAAAGTGAAATCATGATTAGCTTTTGTTTCTTTCCAGTTATGATGATTTTGTTTTAACAAATAATGAGCAAAGTCCCAGTGAACCTCATGATATGCTTGTATTCTTTATCTGAAGACAATTCACTACATCTTGGCCTGTTTTGACACTTTCAATTGTATCTTTTCCATTGATCACAGAGTTTAGAGGAGACAAAAGTTGAAAACATCCCTGTTGATGGAGCAAAGAAGCATTTTGAGGTTGTAAAGCATGGTGATGTTGTGATTTTGCCTGTTTTTGGAGTTGTTGTGGATGAAATGTTGACTTTAAGCGATAAAAACGTACAAATTTCCCTTGGGTATCTAAGGTACAATCAGCTGATGCTATTAGTTAGCACTTTGAAGTTTGTTCTTTGAATTGAATTTCAATTGCATTTGTTTTATTGCACTTACTTTTAAAGGTTTTATGAAGGTTTGGAATACTAATGAGAAGCACAAGAAAGGAGAGTACACATCAATTATTCATGGTAAATATGCTCATGAAGAAACCATAACAACTGCCTCTTTTACTGGAAAATACATCATTGTGAAGGATATGAAAGAGGTATGTTTAAAGAACTGTAGGTGTTGAACTTTTTAGTTTTACTTCTAGATCTGCAATCTGTAATGATTTCTTTTTTGTGCACGCTTGTGTGTAATGTGCAAATGTTAGGATCTACGGGGGAGAAAGAGAGATTTGTTTTAGAAGGAAGGACAGTGGGCTAGGAGGGAAATTGGTTATCAGCTGAGGTGGCTAAGTAGTTAGAATAATCGAATGTACTAGGGGCAGCGGGGATGAAATAGGAGGGAAGAAGAGAGGGGAGTAGGGAGAAAATTGAGGAAGACATGTGAAGAAGGATTCATACCTTCCGAGGAGCAAATCTGCTCTGGTTAGGGAGAAACACTAGGTTTCTACACTGTAGTGATACATACATTACAGCTATATAGAAATAATATGGAGAAACTCTAGTATTCCAAGACTAGAGCTCTATCAATTGGTCTGACCTGTCGGATTCGAAGAGAGGAGATGATCAACTTTCAGAGCACTTTCACAAACACAAAAACAAATTCAGAGTAACATACCTTGATGCCACCTAAGATGTCTGATAAAATTGAAGCGTTGGAATCTCGTATGGCCATTCTTGAAGCGGGGGTAGAAGAAATTCAGTCCTCCATGCGAATGGCAATGGGAGAAATGCAGCGCTCTTTGATGTTGGAGATGAGTAAAATGTTGGGTAGGATGCCAGAGGAAGGACAGGGGAGTGGAGATGTGTCAGGGAGGGGGCCGAATGTTGGTGGGGCAAAGAACTCAGGGGCGGATCAAGCCCACCCAGTGGAGCACTCCGATGATACCATAGAAGAATATAGGATGTCAGTCCGTAAGGTGGAGTTACCCATGTTTGATGGGTCAGACTCGGTAGGGTGGATCACGAGAGCGGAAGTATATTTTGAAGTTCATAATACTTCAAATCTGATTAAGATGAAGCTAGCTCTTCTGAGCACGGAAGGTTCCACCATCCATTGGTTTAACCTTCTGCGTGAGACCGAGCCAGAGTTGGATTGGTAGAGGTTTAAGCGAGCTCTTATCGACCGATATGGGGGAAGAAGGTTTGATAATCCTTTTGAGAAGTTGTCAGATTTGAAACAGACGGAGTCGGTGGAGGAATATATTGAGGCTTTTGAATTTATTTCATCGCAAGTGGGACGATTACCAGAATAGCAGTTCATGGGGTATTTCATGAGTGGGCTGAGAGAGGATATTAGGAGAAGGGTACGAACGTTTGGAACTGCTAATGGACATCAGCTGATGAAGATAGCGAGGGCAGTGGAGGATGAGATGAACGGCGAGGTCGGGGGCGTCGAGGGCAGTGGCTCTCGCGTGCGTCTGTGGTCTTCGCCCCAAAGGAGCCCTTTTAGGGGTAACTTCTGGGTCAACTCAACCTAGCGCGACCCAGAGCCTCTAGACCCAATGGGTCGGGGACGATTTGAGAGCGGCGCCAGATCGGGGAGAGGTCACGATTTCTCTAGGGCTCCATCTGAGTTCCAGGCGCAGCGTGGGATGGTCGTCTCACCCACGGCGACTCCTACCAGACAAACCGAAGGTGACAAGAGGGGACCGGCGGAGAGGAACAGAGGGGTGTGTCATCTATCGTACAAGAACTCATGGACCGAAAGGCTAAAGGCACATGTTTCGATGCGGTGAGTGGTTCCATCCTCTTCACCAATGCCTTTGAAAAATAGCTGCATCATTAATATTGGATGACAATGAAACTTTGGATGCAAATGGAGAAATCATAGCCTTAGAAGCAGACGTTGGAGAGGAGGCTGATATAGCTCTGGAATGTCGAACCATGGAGGTAATTGAAGTGAATGGGGCATTGACACCTGCGACAAAAACCATGCGGATGATAGGTCAACTACAAGGAGTTTTGATTGAGATTTTAGTGGATAGCGGGGCTAGCCATAACTTCATTTCTTCTGAGTTGATCAAGGTGTTGGGGTTGATAGTAGGGTCAAGCAAGGCATTAAGAGTCAGATTGGGAGTTGATCATAGGGTGACTACTCGAGGAAAGTGTGTGGACATCCCTATTCGGGCGGGAAAAAGGGATTGGACTATTGATGCTTTTGTCCTAGAGTTAGAAGAGATGGATATGATCTTAAGGGTTGCTTGGTTACAAACATTAGGAAAGGTCATGGTGGATTAGAAGGAGATGTCCATGCAATTCCAACATGAGGGACAGAACGTCCAACTTGGTGGCAATGCAGGACTTCGGATTACATCAGGGAGAGGCAATGGGAACCACGAAGATGGTGACTCAACACAACAAGGGTTGGTTAAAGGGAAGGGCCAAACAGTGGCACAAGCTACAGGGGGAGGCATATGCGAACTGGAGTCATTTTCATCACTTTAGCCTTGAGGACAAGGTTGTTCTTCCAAGAGGCGGCAATGTTAGGATCTACAGGGGAGAGAAAGAGATTTGTTCTAGAAGGGAGGATAGTGGGCTAGGAGGGAAATTGGTTATCAGCTGAGGCGGCTAAGTAGTTAGAATAACCGAATGTACTAGGGGCAGCGGGGATGAAATAGGAGGGGAGAAGAGAGAGGGGAGTAGGGAGAAAATTGAGGGAAGAGAGTGATAGAAGGATTCATACCTTCTGAGGAGCAAATCTGCTCTGGTTAGGGAGAAACACTAGGTTTCTACACTATAGTGATACATACATTACAGCTATATAGAAATAATATAGAGAAACTCTAGTATTCCAAGACTAGAGCTCTATCAGCAAAATATTTATTAATGCTCTTTCAGAATCAATATCTCCTTATTAGATAGTTAATAACTCTTCTAAAATAATAAATAATTAATATCCCTTAATTAGGTACTTAGTTAACGTTTTAAAAGTAGTTAGTATCTTAACTCGCTCATTAAGAATTAGATATGCATATGGCTAATAGTTTTAAGCATTCTAACTTTTTCTCTCTAACATGACTAGCCACCCTTGGTTCCATCCATGGACCCTCTAGAATACTTGCCTCCAAACACCTGCTTTAAGTCTTGTATTTCCATGTAATTGCTAACTTGTGTATCTATCTCATGTATGGAACAAAATCTTTTGTTCCGAAAATTCCTGTTCCCTCTGTTTTCGTGAAGTCTCATCCATCCACTTTTAATTTACTTGTTACAATGGATGACTTAGATGAATTTTGGAACAGGGGGAACAGAAGATCTATTCCCCTCATATGTATACATATCATCTGTAGATCACATCAAGTTTTTAACCAAAAAGAAATACAGAAAATATCATAATAATAAATTTAAAGATTTTTTTAGATATCAATTCACAATTTCTAGAAGAATTACAGGATAAGTAAGTTCATTTATTTGATTTAAACCAAATTAGACAAAATAAATAGACAAATTCCTTTATTTTGTCTAATTTGGTTAACTGGGAACCAAAAAAGCTAAGTATCGTCTTTTAGATAATAAGGTTTCCTTTCTTTTATGATGCTGATGCAATTAAAGAATGATAGAGGAGTTAATTTTATATGGTTGCAAGAGTTTTCTGGTTGTTCTTACAGTGTTTTTCTGCTCTGGACAATCCAAAAAGAAGCTATTTTTCCTTTTATCTTCACCCTCAAATGTTTTCCATTCAATCTGTAGCTTTGCTTCTTTTTTCACTTAGAATCAGATACTTTCTGGTGAGTTTTTAATTCATCAGCTATATCATATAAATACATTTAAACAAATAAGGATTAGAATTTGCTTGCAATGCATCTAATAATGAATTAACATGGTGTTCAACTTAATTCGCTTTACAATTGTTGATTAGTTCCCCAACATGTAATCTCTTCTTTCTGTTTGTTCTATTGTCTCTATGTTTTGGGCGATAGGAAGGAGAAGCTACAATTGAGGAAGCAAAGAAAAGTAATCATGTTATGAGGAAATTGGACAAGAGACAACAAACTCGCAAACTTGACTCACGTATTGAAGAACAATTTGACAGTGGACATTTATTAGCTTACATGAAGAAGATCAAGAGGAAAGGGCAAGGGAGTTGGTGCTGCCTAAGTTTTATAGATTAGACTTTTGTTTTCACCTCACATTCCTTACTTTTGGAACATTTTGTAAGTCCAAATAGTGCTATGGTTAAACTTTTGGTTAGAATACTTATACTTATTGATGGGATTTGTTCAATTAAATGGTGCATTTAATACACTCAAGTAATTTCGTCATATTTTTGTGATACATGAATAATTATTAAAATTAATAATATAATAAAAAAATTAAAGAATTATTAAATAAATAAAATTTATAAATAATATTGAATAGTTATTAAACAAATAAGATTAAAAATTGTATTTTAAAAATAATTATTAAAATTAATAAATTATTAAATTAAAATAATTTTTAAAAATGAGAACATAATAAGATAATAAAATAATAATAAAATGTCGCGGAAGACATTCCGTGACATTTCTAAAACGTCACGGAAGACATTCCGTGGCGTTTTCAAAAACGTCGCAATTCTTTCACATTCGAGGCGTTTTAAAAGCGTCACGAAATGTTAGACAATCATGACGTTTTTAAAAAGGTCATGAATATTAGACAATCCGCGATTGTTCAAACTTTAATGACGTTTTAATAAGCGTCGCAGAATGTCGATATTTTTCGTGACGTTTACATAAATCGTCGTCGAAACCTTTTACTATACCACATTCTGCGACGTTTTTATGACGTTTTTAAAACGTCACAAAATACATTCTATGACGTTTTGGACATTTTGTGACGTTTTAAAACGTGCAAAATGTCTTATTTTTTGTAATGATAATCGTATTTCTTTAGTAGGCTTCTAAGAATTTTCTCAACAATTTTGTTTAACTATATACACACTGTACTTATTTGGTTAATAATTTCCATTATTTTACAGCTCTCTAAAGTATCACTATCACAAATAAATAAACTTTTAAATTTCCATCAAAGAATTTGAAATTTTATTATGAGTACTTTAGCATTGCCTTGATAACCTTTTCCAAAGCATCCTAAGTTTCCTTTACGCAATAAAATGCAGGATAAGATTAATTAATTCATTGTTTGTTGAATGAAGAATAACGCTTTGACATCCTTTTTTCGAATACCTTGATTTGCTTTAGTTTTATTATATTCTTTATCTCCTAAGCACCTTAAATCTTAAGACAACAATAGCGTCTTTATTTTCATGTTCTAGCTTTCATATCCGCGGCTTTAGAAGCGTGGCAGGATGGCAATGAAGGATTGACACCAATAATATTGTTGGCCATCTACTTTCTCGAAAAATAAATATTATTAAAACAAACAAATACAAAGCTCCGATTACAATAAAGAAAACAAAAGACTAGCTAAAAATAAGAACTCAAATTTGACTTCGAGACTCTTTCAATAAAACTTATTTTTTACTGAATTATTAAGAAAACAACATATTAATTTCTGTATTAATATCTTACAAACTCCCCCTTAATGCACAAATCTTTAACACATCTCAAGGGTAAGAGGCATTAACATATTGAATAAACAGATACAGAGTTACAAAATATTCAAAATTTTATCTTCCATGATGTTCTCTAAACATTTTTATCTTCATATCTAGTTGTTCTTTCAAAAGGATACAGATTTCGTGAGCACTGAAGCAATGATGTCCCTAACAAGATATGAATTAGTGTAGGCATCATCGTCCTTGTACAATGCATCCATAACGCGTGCCAGATTCAATATACGCTCCAAGAAGAACATGGGTATTGGCATTGGCTTCAGGCATTGTTCATTTATATCTTTCCATGCATTGACAATTTCTTTGCGAAAATATTCAATCGCCTCTTCCTTTGAAGTACCACCATACTGCTCCAAGTAACATTCTACCGCTGAAGCTACATGGGGTCTCTCTTGCTCAAACTGCAAATGAAAATATGTACAGGCACCAATTATTAGAAGTGACTTGAAGTTTGTTTCTTGGTTTTCTTTTTTTATAAGCTACATTATTTGCGTACCGTGTGGGATACGATGTCATTCATGAGTCTGCCAATGACAGATAAAGCTTCAACAATCTTGGGGAAATTTTGCACCCATTCAATAGCCTCCTTTGTCGATGATTCCACAATACCCAAGAACGATATCACCGACAACATTGGGTAGGAGCAGGAGAAAGGGCAATTTGCATGTACTCCGCAAACGTTGGAATGTAGCCTTCATCGCGCCACTTGGATTCAGCATGGTAGCATTGGACTAGTTTTTCATCTAAGAGAAATATATATATATATATATTAGCAACTTAAAAGGAGACTTTCCCAGGCTTAGATGAGCAGGATTGAGAAATAGGGATATTATGTTTTAAAGAAAAGGGACTTCTCTTTTTTTTTTTTCCAGAAAATGGTGCGTAGAATTAGAAGGGAAGACTTAATGAGAAAATGCGTACTAATGTAGAAATCAATGCTTACTGCTTCTTTAGCATAATGAATAGAAAAAGACAGTCCTTGTTTCTCCATTTCCTCTCCAATATCATTGTAGAGTTGAAATATCATAAGATAGACCTTTCCCATGCTCTCGGGAAGCATATCAGCAGCTTCAGTATCCCACCTAGAATCAAATTAAAATATAGTGATTTTAGACTTAAATTGGAAAAATATTCAGACAAAACAAGATGAATACAGCGAATTATAGGTATTGTTAACCTCTGGATGGATTCTGTGAGGAATTGGAGTTCTTCATTTGTCCCATATGCATCGTAAGTGTCATCTAGGATTGATAGCACAGATACAATTTTAGTCATGATTTTTCTTGCCAAAGCATATTTGGGCTCAATGTATACTCCAAGCACCCAAAAGTAGCACTCCACAATCCTGTCTCTTGCGTAGGGAAACTTAGTTGATACTTCTTCTTTTTCCCACCACCTGATGATTAATGAAAGGAATTAAACAATCAGTAGAACAAACAATTGAAACGCCTTCCTCTTCCGGTTGCATTGAATAGCACATTTAATGCACATGTAATAGATTGATCCTTTGAAGTATCATTTTAACATTTTGGATTAGTCCAATCAGTAAAATAAAACTGCTACAATTTTTTGTCGCCTCACTTTATAAATAGATACGAGAAAATGAAAAGATATGGAAAATTGAAAATAGATTTAATTTATAATTTTTCCTACAAAATCTTACAAATATAAAAATTTGAACCAAACTTATATATTTAACTTAAGATTATAAAATCGACAAATCAGAGTAGAAGATAATTTATATCACTTTATTAATAGATAAAATTTAGTTTACAAAATACCATAGAGAAAATTGAAATGAATAATACTTTAAGTTTATGTGGATTGAATGAAAGGAAAAGTTTTGTGAACTTCAAAATGTTAAAATTTGTAACTTTTTAAAATATATTGCTTAAAAAGTTAATTGAGCATAGCATAACTTGTAGTCGTAAACAAATTGGTTTGGTCATAAAAAGAAAATATTATTTAAGGTTATTGTAGTTCTATTAAATAATATTGGTATTTTTGTAACTGTGGACCCTGATTATAAATGTTAGTACTGACTTTGTAATTCCACCGAGCTCCTTCTGATGAAGCCTCTGCAACAGGTTGAAATCCATTTTTGCGAACTTCAACAGGGTTTTGTTGTGAGATTCATATGTGGAGTACAAAGAAATATAGTGCCTTGCTTCCAACCTTGGCAGGCATTTACGGATAGGCCTTCTCAGAGCATGTCTTACTTGTTCTGCTAACTGCATGCTTAATTGGTTCAATGCAGATTGAAGTCCTGTCGTAGTGAAAGCTATAGCTTCGTCTAAGATATCTTCTCCACGTATCCCAAGATGTGCTGCCTCATATAAACTCAGCATTCCTCGAACGTCTTTAAGCAAGCACTCCTCAAAGTTTCCTCTGCTATCTTTGAATTTCTGAAATGTATCTGCATGATCACAAGCATAGGTACTACAGAATTGCAATCATTTTACGATTTGTTTCAAAGTACGTACATGCATAGAGATTTCAGAGGTGGTCCAAATTTGCTCATTTGCAACCGAAGAAACAAGGCTTACCACAAGAAACTTTTATGCCTTGCTGTCTAAGTAATCGAAATTGAAGAGCTGCTGTATAGAGGTCATACTTAATCTCATTGTTGAAATTAGCAGCTATCTCGTTTAATGCAACTTCTATCTCAGCCTCAAAATGATATGCAACTCCCAAACGTTGGACTGAATCAATCATGTTTAGTTTTGTGACAGCCCATCTGAAGCATTCATCAGCATTCTTCTCAGTTCGTCTTTGAGTTCTTGGAGTTCGTGTGGAACCACAGTGCTTATTGTCTGGAAAGCAAAACTTGGAATTTTAGATTCTTTAAATTGTCTACTTTGATTGTTAATATACGTGAAAAGAATCAATCTAATCGGAGAGCATATAATTAAGTAGAATAACCATACAAACTTTCTTTTTCTTTCAAAAAATAGATAACAGATTCCATCAGAACAAACTTTAGATCATACCCACGGACTTTACTTTCTATAGAATCAACATGTTATAAAAGTTCCTATTTAATTTTATCAATTTAAAGCCATGAAAGAGCTCCAAATTTCCCCAAACCTGAAAAGGAAATCCTTATTCTGACCCTAAAACATATGTTATTGAATTACCTCAGGCTCCGAAAAGCAAGAAAGAAATTGATCCCCAGATTGATGGATGAAAAGTAACAGAAGGACGATTGATAGAGGATGTTGGCAGACTTTGGACTGAAGAGGAACAGCAGAAACTTGAGAAGGCATTGTTTTAATTTACTTGATTAGAAAAGCAAATGCTACTGATAAAGTTCGACTGCTCTGCCATATGTGCTGGTGTGAGCTTGAAAGTACACTTGCTGTCGGTGGCTGGATAGCTTGGAACATAATTCTCCAGACAATCTAGATTGGAAGGTGGAAAATATGTCAAAGCACCAGATTTTAGTAATCTGATAAGGGTACCAATTTTAGATTCTAAAATTAAGAGCACATGATAAAAATTTCAAATATTTAATTTTATAATATTAGCAAAAGGCTATTTAAAATAGTAATAAATTGTTTCAACGTTTAATTTGTTACAAAAATAAACTTATATAAAAGAAAAGATTCGTAATTCACATTATAAGTAAAACACTCATTACAAATGAGATCAGTTAGGTGGCTTAAAAAATAAAGAGAATAGCGCTCGAGCGTTGAACCTTAGAAATAATTAATTAATTAATATTCATACATAAAAAGATAACTTTATTTTTATTAATTATAACACTTTAGTGTTAGATTTTATAACCTTTATTTAGATTGAATTCAATGTTTCGATGCTTATTTTTTGGCAAACAACCTCCACTGCTTTTTTTTGGCATTGCTGATGTGACGTGACTCAGGTAAATTGAGACACATTTGAGCAATGTCATTATTGCGAGGTACCATTCACGTTTGAAAGCAGTTATTGTTGATGTGATTTGTTCCTGGCAAATAGAAAGATATTTAGGGGTGAAGCAGCTGTTCCGTTCAGGCCTTCCAAGTTCCAACCTAATCTGATAAATTTAATGAAATAAAAATTAATGATTAACTGAAACACTAATCTCGATTAGCAAACAAACAATGTCCACTATTTTGGTACCGATGCACGTTTGAAAGCAGTTATTACATCAACTGTTTTGATGCAAGAAGACTCTAATTAGATAATTTCCGATTGGTGTAGGTTATTTCCTTGTACGAATTGGTTGTTCAATCTATCTAATATTCCATTGGATGCTTATTATTTGGTTTCGCTCCTGTTAATGCCAACATAATTATAGATTTATTATTGATATAAAAATTTTCAAATTAATATTTATTTGTTAGTTACTTTATTTTATTCAAAATTTATGTATTTTAAGATATTCTAAATTTTAATTATATTTATTAAATAATTTTATTTTTATTTTTCAAAAATAAAATTTTAAATTAATTATAAAATGTTATTTTAGTTACTATTAATAATTAACATTAAATAGTTAAACAACAAATCAAATTATGACAAAAGAGCATAAAATAAAAAGTAATTTTTATAATTTAACTTATGAAACTCAAGAAAAACTAAAATCAAATCAAAATCAAAAATAAAAATAAAATAAAAATAAATTTATTAAATTTAATTTTATATAAAATTCTCTTATTTACTTCATTAACTCGATTAATGTTTTGGTGGTGAAAGCTTTGAATAACCTGTTATAAATTTAAATTGAACAGCACGCTAATGACAAAGGGCACTGTCCCTTCTATTATTGCCGAAAGAGCCAATTTAGAATTTCCTCCAATTAAAGAGGGTCCCTTCTATTATTGTCGAAAGAGCCAACTCAGACTTTCCCCCAGTACGGTGGTAATAAATGTATCATTTCAATGGGTCCTACCTTAAAGATGTATTAATGACCTACAAAATAATGAATTTAAAATGAAAAATCAATTAAATTTCTTTTCGTGCTTATTTTGAGAGACAAGAAAGAATAGCAATGAATCAAGCAAGTCACCTAAGATCGAACAAAACTTAAAAAAATTGGTACATTTAAATTTGAGTCTAATTCTAATCTAACTTGAAAAAAGACGATCCGAGTTAGACTTGGTATAAAAAAGTCAACCCAACTCCCAACTTATTTATTAGTTTGATTATATTTCAATTCAAATTATATTGTTGTATTGATATATTAAAAGAAAAAAGCTATAACCAATTCCTAATTATAAATAATGATTTTTTTGTCATTACTAAGTTTTTCTTAAAAAAATCAAACAAGGTTCATTGGAAATTGAAAATGAGATGCTTAAGACGAGCTTTGGATAACATTCATGAAAATGTGCAACATATAACTAAAATGAGCACAATCTACAGATGTATTTTCATTCATCAGTTGAAGAACAAATGTTTAAAACAACTTGCGTCTTTTGTCCTCTTTAGCCACCTATGTTTCTCTTAGAAAACTATAACATATTTCCTAAACATATAATCATCTTATATAAAAATAAAACAAGAGAACATGAATCCAAATTAGAGAATCCACAAAAGATAGATTCTAAACAAGGTTGACAGATAATACTTAATTCATGGTCCTGCTTAATCATGATTCCATCCCAAAATAATTGAACTTGCTAAGTTCAATAAGAAAAACAATCAATGTATTAAGAAGATGACATATTAAGTCGTAAAGACATATATTGAAAGCTAAGGTAGTCATGCCAAATATTTGATAACAAAATAAAAGAAATGGTAAACAACATAAGAATTTGTCCAAACAATAAAAAAAAAAGCATATGCATCATAACATCCAAGTCCGATTAACACCAAATAGGCAATATTGAAAGTTGACGTCAAAATAAGGCCCCCACAACATCCAACACTCCTTTAAATTTTCCAAGAGAAAAAGAATGTATTTATTTGGAAAAAATCCTTACATTTTCATAACACAATTAACATATATATAATCGTTAATTTTTTAGCAAAAATACCGATATTTCACAAGACTTCCTTTACATTAAAAATTATTATAAAGCGATACTCAATTATAAAATAATTTGATTAAATGAATATATATTAAAATAAATAGATATACTTTCGATCAACATTTCTTCAAATAAACATCCAAATAAATCTAGGCACAACTCCTATTATAAAGAATGCATAACCATTTAAGTACACTCCAATACATTATTTTATCCTAAATTGCTTATATATCTTCTTTGATAATGTCCAACTCATCTTTAAAAATTAAATTCATCATATACTCACAACAATGCATCTAAAAGATTTTCTCATTTATCAATAAGCTTACAACTTGTATCTTACTCTTAACTTTGTCAATCATATCAACGGTTGTGCTATAATGTTGTAAAGTTATTGTTATCAATTATGTGTTGATGTTCTAATATATCAAACAATCAATCATTACACTCATTAACTTATCAATTGTGTAAGGTGTTGAAACATAAATGAACCTGCCATTTAGAACCAAATTCAAAGATCAATAAAACAATCAAAATCAATATCAAAATATATCAAAATATTTTCCTTAAAACATTATTTACTTGAGGATGCGACAATATTAAATTCAAGTCTTGTTAATATAATGTGATACTGACGTCATTTAACCTTTCTCTGCTCCATTGTACACATATGTAATGCAATTGTTACTCACTCATCATTAACTGACAACATTTTTAATGTTGCATTTTTTGTGCATTATAAATTTTAAAGTGAACCTTCTTAATAGTATTCTAGGAGTGAGGAGATAATGACAACTTAGGTTTAGTGGCTGAAACATATGCCAACTATATACTTGGAAATCGGGTTGAACTCAGATCGCGTTTCACGTTTAGAGGTAAACCTAATCCCACCCTAATCTTTTTTTTTTAAATTTCATCTGTTAAGTTTAGATAAAGCCCAGATCAAAATTTTTGTCATTTCTAAAAGTAAGACTGCTATAAGAGAAGGTTTTCAAAAGACGTCTTGATGTCATACATATTAAATTTTTAATTGAAACTTGTTAAAAATATTAATGAATGTAAAAAGAATAAAAGTAACAATTTAACGTAAAATTTTAAAAATCTGATCATAACACTTCTTCCTAGCACATTTTTTTGTGATGAATTAGAATAGAGGCATTGAAAGTCAAATAGTAAAATTGCTCAACAAGTTGAACATTTAATTGAAAATTAAAAGTGTATATGTAATATTATAAATCTTAAAAGAGTTATCTAGTATAAAAAAGTAGTGATGATGATGATGATTAAAGTTTAAATGTAATATTTCAAGTTGGTATAATTTAAAATTAATTTTATTTATATTCTTTCATAATTTAAATATCAATAACCATGATTTCAAATAAAGAGTGAAAATGTCTTATATTAATTATAGTTTGAGGAGTTAATCTAAAGTAGTCCAACTCTTTTTTTTTTGAGTGTTAGAAATGTATAAACAAAGTTATCCTATATTAACAAGAAAGATAAAAAGAAAGTAATTTTAAAAGAAAATAAAGTTGTATAATATATTATCTTAAATTTTAGATTGAAGTATAATGTTCCTAATAATTGTGTTAAGACCGGATAAGTAGATGCTACTAGAAACATAATATAAGGATCAATCAATAATTAAATAAATTACAATTAACTATTAATAAATTAATATTGTAAATAAAACAATTATTGGACTTTTATAAATAATATAAAATATGAAATAAAAATCATAGGATTATGAAATTTCTCAAAAAATTACTTAAATTAAAAATAGTATCAAAATCTCATAACACTAAAATTAAATAAAATATTGTCAATATCTTGCTAAAATATAAAAATTAGCACTAGAAATGCAATATAATCTAAAAATGTTGATAAAATCATGGAATCTAACCATTAGTCCTTTAATTAACAAAATTTATTTACTTAGTTAAATAAAATTACATGATAGATATGATTAAGCCACATATACGCATAAATTATAGAACTTCATTGACAAAATATCAACCATAAATTATAAATACAATTGATTTTTTCAACATTAACCAATTAGATAAAAAGAGTTCTTCTAATGTAAGGAAATTAATTAATAGTAACTAATTTAAATGGATTTAAGGAGCATTAAAGAGATAAACAATTTGAAGTAATTCAATACTTCCAATTGTAGGCCTTTATTAGTATAGTAATAACTTTAACCTATTTAAATTAATTTTCTTTAATAAGATTCAAATTTTTTGTTACAATTTTCTCGGCTTTAACAAGTATATATAGTGATTATTTATTTCTAGAAATTATTATGTAAGAGATACTTTACTCTTGGAAATTCTAAAATAATATTCTTATTTATGATTATTAATTTTTTCATATGCTATTGTCTCTCATATATTAGTTATACAAATTAAAACTTCAAAGAACAATACTTTAAATGGATTCAATTATTTTTTTTCTTTTTGAACTCTTTGTATGACATTTTGAGGTTCTTCTATCTACATGCTTTGTCAAATATGTTTATTTAAGTTCCTAATGGGGTTTATTATATTTTTAAATAGAAGTAAACGCTTATAACTTTTGGAAGAAGATTTTCCTTAGTCCAGAAAAAGGAAGTTTTGATGTTAAAAGAAAAGGAAGTTAATATAGGCACAAATTTTTCTCCTAAGATTTGTAATCTTCCTCTAAATTTCATAACTAATATCAAGATGATTAGAATTGTGTCATTGTTTTAAATTAGTGGTATTAGTTTCATGAAAAAAATTTACTTTGTCCAAATTTTCAAATTTAATCCACTTTTTGACACTATTGAAAATTACAACCTTATATGAGTTACAACTCAATTATTTATATCAAAAACCATATTTATTAGTATTAAAATCATTTCATAAAATTTAAATATAATAGTAAAATTTGTTTAATTGTCAAACTATATGGACTAGTAGGGATGAACCCATCACAAACAATAGTTACTCCTACCAAGCCAAGATAAAATATAAAGTAATTAAAGTAAAGCTAGTTAAATCAAACTTTAAAATAAAAATTCTAATGAATTGTCACATTATGTCACAAAATAAAATTCTCTTAATAACATGAAGGTCCTTATTATTGATTGATCAAATATCATGAGGCAAATGTCTAGTTGGTTAGGTTTTGGAAGTTTATAGTTGATATTTTAGAGATAAATAGTCACTACAACAATTCAATAGAATTCGCGACATTTTTTAAAAAACGTCGTGAATTGTTCAAAGTTTTTGTAATATTTTAAAAAATGTCACAAAAAGATCTCATAAAACGTCGCGAATTTGTTTGACCTTTTGCGACATTTTACCAACAAAACATCGCAAAAAAAAACCACCACGTTTTTCTAGAGAAAACGTCGTGGAAGGCTGACTGAATTATTGAGTTGTTCCGAGACTAAAATGACGTTGTTTAGTTTAAAGACCAAAAAACATTGTTTTAGTTTTGATAAAACTTACCGAGTCCCTTCTTCCCCCCTCTCCCAAAAAACGACGTCGCGGAAGGCTAACTTAAACTGTTATTATTTTATGAAAAACAACGTCATTTGGTTTTAAACCAAACAACATCATTTTTGTTTTCTTAAAACCTACCCGAGTCCCCGAGTCCCTACCCCCTAAAACGACGTCGCGGAAGGCTAATGTACATGTTCTAGTTCAGGTACAAAATGACACCGTTTTGGTTTTGTTAAAACCTACCCGAGTATGTTTACCCCCAACCGACGCCGCCTCAACCGTCGCCGTCTTCCCCCATCCCAACAAAACAAAATCGTCTCAACTTCTATGTCAATGAAAAATGTCGAGGGGTAAGTCATTTCGCCAATCCCGCCTGCTGCTTTCGCCTTTTCCCTCACTCTCGAACGACTTTCTACCGTTGTTTTGTCTTCTCGTTGTTGACTTTTGCATGGCAGGTCTTCTCCAATGGAAGTGCTTCTATCTTTTGGAGGTAAGTCATTCAACATTTATGCTCATATGAATGTTGTGTTCACTATATTGGTATTTTAAGAGAAAATAGTCGACGATTTAATCTGGTTTTGAGAGTGTTTTTGCATTTGTTTTGATTATATATGGTGCATTTAGATTTGCATTGTAGCACTCCACCTCTCAAGACACGTACCCAACATTCTGAGTGATGTCTGAGTGCGAATCCCGTAAGGATGGCATACTAGAACAGTCAACCACTTGAAAAATCAAGACAAATTTTCTTTTAGCACAAGCATATGAAATCCATAATCAAGTTGGCCCATTTTATTCATAAACAATTTCATTCAAGAGTATTACTACACTCATTAAACAAACTTGTTTACAACATTTCCAAATTGTAAAGTTATTACATACAGAAGCATATTCAAATACACATTATACAAATATAATGGAATACATAAATAAGAACGTATCAATGCAGACGTGAACTGATCATGACCTCTACCTCTTACTTGAATTTAGTGCCTATACTCCCGTTTGTCCAATGAGGTAACTCTTCTGAGCCTGAAAAATAGTTGCAATTTAGAGTGAGTTTTGCGAACTCAATGAGTGACCATCCTCGATGGCTCACCCAGTCACATAACAATTAATTCACATCATTTATCTACTAATCCCATTACATCACATATCATTTTAATCACTTATTTCACAATTCACATTCAGAGCATTCATATAGTTCATTTTGTTTATTTGAAACATACATATCAATTTTCATATGCAATGCACGTGAGAGTCACTTTCATTTATTACTTTGTTGTGACCGAGCGCCTATACTGTCCCATATTCTTTGTGAATACTGGACTCATTAGTAACTATCCCGTATCCGTTGGGAATACCGGGCTCATTAAACGTTGAGCTTGAGGCTTTGATGCGTATAACTAAGCTTAAAGCTCTTTTCACATTTCTACTCGGTCATAATCGCTTTTATCTTTATGCATTCATGAAATGGAATGCGTTAATCACATTTGCATATTCTCATTCAATCACATTCACATATCATCGGACCTTAGTCCAACATTCAACATTAAAGTTGAGAATTCGCATTCTCATTCATATGCAAATGCACATTCAGAACACATTTATCATCAGACCGTGGGCCGGCATTTAACAATCAATTTATGTACACTTATTTCAATCAAATTCACATACATAACACTTCAATATCCCATTCATATATCACAATCATCGGACTTTTATTGTCTGAAATTCAACAATCAAATCACATTCATAATCATTCAATACATCATGTAAACAAACAAACAATAAAGTAAGACCATCTAGGTCTACTCACAGTACGCTCCAGATTAGCATTAGCTTCCATGATCTGAAAACGTCTGAATGTGGACGTTTATCCTACACATCAAGATTATGCAATACACACATTGCACACACATTAATAACTTTGCACAATTATAAGCATTCATTTATGCACAAGTGTGTATATGGAATATGTGCAATGCATGTTCATAACAATCCCGGTTATATTGTAAAATTTCATATCTTATGCTCATTTACATTTCATAATTCAATCACTTATCATTTCTTTTCTCACATTACTTGCTCTTATTATCAATTTCTCATTAACTTAAGCTAGATACACTTTACTCCTCTTCTTTGAATCACAACCTCCATCATGTGAATATCTTTATTCCCAAACAACTCATACCTTTGGCACTTTGATATCAACAACTCATTCACTAATGTTATTTCAACATCACAAAATTACACATTATCCAAACCCCTTATCTCCTTATAAAATTCTCCAAATTTTAAACCTTGGTCTATTTTCCATGATTAATTTGACAATGCAAAAGAAGTAATTTGGCAACACTTTCTTCTAGAACAATGTCCCCATCATCTTAAGTTTCTAATGACATCAAAATCATTCAATTTGGTTCGTAATTTGAAATTTATACTTCAAACATTTTCGGACTATTCTTATTCTAAAATAGTATACTATACACAAATTCCATCCGAAATTGAACATCTTAGGGGCTGAATTAGAATTTGACTTTTGCATATAATTTGTAAGCCTATGTCCCTAGTTTATTTAGCTTACACAATGCTCTCGGGTATTTAGATCAAAATCAAATCATGGTTACTACTGAGAGCACAGTAACTTGATGGGACAATTAAACATCAGCCATTGTAATTAAACTCATGGGGGTGAGGGAGAAAAATCACAGGCATGCGTGAGTCACAGGTGTGAAGGTGAAAAGTCATAAGCGTGAGAGATAAAGACAAAAATTGGGTAAGAGCATACTAGTCAGACTCATCCACTTTTATCACTCAATCTCTCTCAATTTAGTTAAGATGGCTATGTTTTTGGTGAAGAGATAGGGCAATGTCTTACGAGTCCAATGGTCTAAGTCTTATGTCATTTGGATGTCGGACGAAGAAGATATAGCCAAAAAACCAAAGGATGTGCATCTGCCTCTCAGCATTCCAAACTTGTGATCGTGCATATGCACGATCACGATTATCACCATCAACCCTTCAAAGTCGCAATTGTGCAAAAGTCACGATCGTGCTTATGCACAATCGCAACTTTCACCTTAAAACCTTCAAAGTTGCTATCGTTCATTTGCACGATAGCGACTTTCACCTTTAAATTTCATGCCAAAGTTTGAATTTCCTTAATTGCATATCCAACTTCAAACTTTCATAACTTTTGATCTAGAACTCCAAAATTGCAAACTTTATATCAATGGAAAGCTAAAATAAAGATCTACAACTTTCATGAAGACCATTTTATCAAAATCTTTCTTGATCAATACAGTTTAATCAATGAAGTTTCAGATCAAACTTTTACTTCTCCTTTCTCTTTTCTTGGATTCATTTTCAGCCATCTTTTCTAACTTCTTTCTTCACTAAATTCAACACTTCAATTTTCATTTCTAGTTTTTCCACTTCATTTTCATTAAACTAATTCACCACAAATTCATGGTACCCATAAATATGAAATTTTACTCAAATTTCTCAAAATCATCAAAATCCAAATATCAGTTATTCATCTTCCTCACGTTCTGCATTTTACTATTCTCTGTATTTCAACCTATTTGTACATTCTCTATTTTTCTTCTCAAATTTCATTTTAAACAATTTTTTCTCAACTCCAAACATCTTCAGAAAACTATTCTACAACTCTAATCTCATTCTTGTTCATCTTTAATAACTCTCAAAATATTCACGTATGTGTGTGTGTGTGTGTGTGTGTGTGTGTGTGTGTGTGTGTGTGTGTGTGTGTGTGTATAGAAAAAAACATAGCATATATGCTTTAATCTTTCGTAACTATTTGTACTCTTCTCATGCATATTTTCATTGATCTTTCTAATTAAGAAATCATTTCTACACTATCTTGTATCATATTTATCATCAAATCTACAAAATCAATACATGTTGCATGCTCTGGTTTTTCACTCACGTTTCAACATATGTAGATTTTCATTTTACAACTTCTACGTATAACTATCATGATGCATGTTTCATCTTATACAACCATAAAGAACTATAAATTGCTTACTTGTCTAAAGCTCCAAAATCTTTGAAATCATGTGAGCCTAGCTTTAACAAAGACCCAATCATCAACAGTTTGAGGTTGTAGGGTTAGGTATTTTAGTGATAGTGAAGGAGATAACAAAAGAGATATCAAGCTAAAGATGAGAGCAAGGCTTGCATTGCGAGGATGAAAATCTCTGAAAGAAATGAAGCTTCGAAGATGAAGAAAATATCGAATAAGATATTTTTAAGACAGAACAAACAAGAGATGGATCTTTTAAGTTTAAAAGAACGTGTGCTTAAGAATTGGACGTGTTGGCCCTGAATTTTTCGTATTGAATTATGCATGATTTAAATAAATTATGAGGTTTGATGGATAAAATTTTGGACCTACTTGCTATGTAAATGTTGGTGAAATTATTATATGTTTTGGTTGTATTAAAAGGGTAAATTGTATAAGGGCATTTTGGTCATGACACTTAAGGTTATAAGGCTTAAGGCTTAAGGCTTAATTGAAATGGGTAAAATGGAAATTTGACAATGAAGTGGAATTAAAAGAAAGAGTTAGAAGAAAGAAGGAAAAGAAGGAGAAGAAGAGAAGAAGTCGTGGAAGAGAGGAGAAGGGAAGAGAATTAGGGTTTCGATCTTTGTGATTTCAAACAGATTTGAAGTCATTTCCGATAAGTTGAGTTCATTCCATTGTATTGTGGTTGGATTAAACCTAAAGGTAGGTTGAATGTATGAGAATCGGTGGTTTAGAAAAATAGATAGATTTCTTTGGGTTGATGATTTTGTGCTTTTTTAGTTGTAAATGGGTTAGAAATGTATTCTAAGTATTGAATCAAGGTTTAGGTGTGTTGCATTTGCATTTGCGGAAGGATTGAAGTGAGAAAAGCTAGAAAATTGGGGTTCGGGGTCGGTTTCCCGATCCGCACGTCGCGACGTGCTCATGAGCACGCCGCGGCGTGCGAGGAGAGTACCAGTGCATGCAGGTGCACGCCATGGCGTCTGAGATTATGTGCATGCCATGGCACACATGAAGGTGCACCATGACGTCGTCGATCGCTCGTCATGTGAGCTAAACTTTTTCTGGCGGCGTGGCCCTTGTCATGGCCGAACCCCTGCTTTCAAAGACCATGAATTTTGTTATTTTGATTATATCTTGGGCTGTAGATATCTAAATGAGGTGATTTTGACTCGTTGTAAAATAGAGACAAAGTTCTACAAGTTTTATAAAGCAATGAAATTGAAATTCAAATTATAAGAATCTTAAAGTTTGGTCGAAGTTGGGTATAGATTCTTGTTTCAAAGATAAGGATAGTCTCAACTTGTTTGGGGTATAACTTTTGGGTTTTTGAAGCAAATTGAATGCTTTTGGAGTCAATAGAAATGTAAGACAATGAGGACTTTTATGAATTAAAAAAGTGACCCGAATGTTGGACTTTGGTAGAATTTGGGTTTGTTTAGAATTTATCTTAGTGAATGTGTGATTTTTGGGTCCCTAATTTGTATTCCTATTTGAATAGGAATTTTGCATTTGATTAAGGGAATCAAGGAAGGCAAGAGGATCAAGATGAGAGGTATCTTTATGCATGTATCCAAGCAAGGATATCAGGTGGGTTTCATGTTTATAATTTAGTAATGAGTCACTAAAGTTTTCTCCCAAATCAATAATGATTTCAATTACTTCATAAATATCGTTTTGTTTCTATTGAATGATTTGCAAAATTTCTACATGTTTCAGCATATGAACTTTTCTGATGAATTTCAAAATAAAGATGAAAATGCATTGAACATTTTATTTCATGCCTTGGAAGAATTCATGGCATTTGTATATTCGGAAAAGAAAGAAAAAAACATGAAAAGTATGAAAGCTTTGATAAAATGCTTTAAGCATGAAACGAATTGTTATGTGCTTTGTTTGGGTGAGAGAGTAACGGATGGATAGTCACGTGCACGTCGACGTATAGCCTTCTCCCGGCTGCCCGCTTGAGGCCACGAGATCCTTGAAAAATCAAACTCGTTTTTTTTACGGTATAAACTTCGGTTTATCCAGATCATTTTACAGAACTCTAGAGTCGTTTGTTTGTGCATTGCATCTATGAATTGTCAAGTATGTGCATAAATCGAGCATTTTATATTGATGATTGAATGAACATGTTGTGTTGATGTGATAACATTTTTCACTATGAAATTACACTTTTCAACTACGAGTTTGAACTCAGAATTTCGGATTTGACTGAAAATTTGGGAGCAAAGCGTTTTATGAACTTATTATAATTTTTTGTACAACAAATGAACTTTTTCAACAGTTTTGCTTGTTCTTCGTTATAAACCTGTTACCCAGAGTTATAAGCTCACCCCTTCATTCCTATCCACAGTGATGAGAAGAAGATCGGGTGAAGGGAAGTGAAGGTTTCGATTTATATGTGTACTTATTATATTGTTCTAAGTTAAATTGGTATTGGAAATTTTGGGATCGGTATATTTTTTATAATTGGATTTCGATATTGATATTGTATTGTGGCTTGGTATGCCATGAGAACTTGTGAATTCTATTCTTTGATGTAAATGAATTATATATGGCTGATAACCAGTGGAAGTACGCATTTGTATATGCTGACCGATTTGAGTGAGAATTTGGTTTACTTGAGGGAGTTAAGGTTATGATATGATTTTTGGATGGAGAATTTTGGTTATGCATATGTACTTATATACCGAAACAAGAGGTATTATGGAAAAAGGAACGGATAAATGACATGAGATTGTAAGCTTCACGATTTCGATGGTATACGCCAATGTTTTGGTTCAATGGTCGGACTCCGAGATCGGGGCTCATCATGTTTGGTAGCAGAGTAAGAAGAGACTTCAGCGAATCACGCTCCAGTAAGACGGTATTTTTGTATCGAGGTTAGGTTCCGAAAACGGGGCCCGGCATTTGCGGTATCAAAGTAGGTTAGTAAGTGTTATGGTTTTGGTTTGAGTTGGATTCCGAAAACGGGGTCCAACATTTGTGTTATCAGAGCAGGTTAGTAAGTGTTATGGTTTTGGTTTGAGTTGGATTCCGAAAACGGGGTCCAACTGGACGCTTGTCAATTTTTTTAATACCTTGGCTAGTTTCCTAACTAACTAGTTCTTATTGAACTAGTTCCCTAACTTTCATCCTTTCATTATAATTATCTCCAATTTGCCTCTAATTTTCACAACCATTATCTTAAAATTCTGAAATTGACTCCCAAAATTTTCTTCAATATCATTACACTCATTTCTATTTTCCATACATCAATTTACTTGCCAAGTGGCACTTTTCCTAGTTCAATAATAATTAATAATTTCTGGAATTATTCCTAAAATTCACCAAATTCAAAAAATTGACCAATATGCTCTCCAATTAAATTTTTCAGTACAACAAATTCATAATTTCTCTGTAGTATCATATCACAATTCGAATATACCTAGAATTATCTATGAATGCATGTACAATTATTTTCATGTGTGTAACAATCAAATTCTCATGCATGTATGCTGACATTATGCATGAGCATGAGATGTATTTTTTTAATCTCTCATTGATATTTTTTTCATTACTGACATCTAAGGTTCTAACCCTTAGTATGAGAACGGGATGATACAATTCTCCCTCTTTAATAAATTTTGCCCTCAAAATTCTTATCTAATTGATCAAAAAGGTAGGGGTATTATTTCCTCATACACTCCTCCGTTTCACATTTAATTGTTATCACTCGAATATTTTCTTCCACTTGACTACAGTCAGTGGAATCACTCTGTCTGTCAATCACTTATTTAGTCATTCATTTTTTTAACTAGTTCCTCAATATATCTCAGATTACTCACAATTTTCACTTCATTTGAACCAATACAATTCTAGTTTAGTTTATCCTTTTTCCTAATCTAAGCACATCTTGTACTCAATCTAAGCATACCTTGGCAAGGTGCTACTCTTAGAAATATTTCATCTCTCACTTAATAATTCACTTCTCTTTATTGATAATACACTTAACTCTTGGGACTATCTCACTACATTTCATAACTTCAACGTTGTCCCACCACATTCATTCGCCTTTCATGAGCCACTTAATGCCGATTATAAATTCATTTCACTCCGCAACAGTATCTCGAATCAATTTTGGCCTTCAACCCTTTTGTAAGGGCGGAACAACTCTTTTTGAAGTATAACGCCTCATACAGTACTCTAATGACATCACAGTAATAATGATTGATACGCCTAAAGTCAGTCTGAACTATACTTTGATTTTATATTCCTATGAACTCCAAAAATATAAGCTTTAAGCATATCTCCAAAAGTTAGGACTGTTGGCAATTCAAACATTTAGTTAATTACGCTTCTTACATCCTTAGCAGCTAAATACCATTTCAGTGTATTCCTACTAGAATGTCTAGCTTAGGTTGTGATTTGCTTTCATTAATAACATCTTTGCTCACTCATCTTTATCGAATTTTACCCTTCTCGCTTCAATCACAAAGTAACATTTTTCCTATTCGAGCTCAAAATTTAAATTCAATTGCAATTCCTCACTAAGATTCACAATTTCTGAATTCTCAATTTGAACTTTGTTAATCTTTTCCTCTGGACCGATCTTAAATTTAATAGCTAATAATACTTTGATTCGCCAAAATTCAACTTGACGCTCAGCTTTTAATGCACTTGGTTTGGTAACCTTAATATTAAATTTGTGCTATTTTGTTATTGAATTTTCTGCTTAATACATCGATTACAACACCGACTTTTACTAGGAATTACCCATTTACACAATCAAAGTCTTCAAGTAACTCTATTCATTGTCTCACCTCATTTTCATTCCTTTCAAACTCAGAATTATCTTATACTCTAATAATCCGTACAAATCAAATGTTTTATTGCACTTATAATGTCTCCAAGTTCTCAACACAAATTTTCTTTGTGGCAAATTCTAATTCACGATCAAAATTCAGTGATGAGGCTTTAATTGTCCCTATATACACCAAATCACTTTATAATGTTGCAATAGCTTGCATCTTAATCTCGATGTGAAACTTCATTATATACAACAAAATCTCCACATTGAAGTGATATGATTAGCATCGTGTTATAACTTCTCAAAATTCTTTTCATTCATCACCCATAACGATTTACAATTTTTCCTTAAACATTTTTACCAGAGGACTAACATTAGTAAAACTCCTAACATTCTTTGTTGGTATCCAATTTTCAGCAATTTTAGACAACTTCAATCTCATATATATATTCCTTGTAGTTTCTCTCATCATTTCCTCTATTTTCGTTGAGTCTCCCAATATGCCATGTTTAGATATATACAACCTACATTTTATTTGATTAAGCTAAGATTCACTTTCACTCTCATTAAACTAGGCATATAATTGTTTCTACCTCAACGATATGTAAGATTAATCTCAATGTTCAAAATATTTGCTTCATTTTTCAAATACACTCCAATTGTCCTTTATGATCATAGTCACTAATTGATCTAATTTTGCTTGGATCACTTTAATATTCAATACTATAATACTGTCGGGGGCATTGTTAACTCCAACATATATAACCCCAATTTCCTTGTGCCCATGATTTGTTCTCTTACTTCTTTAAGTATCTAATTCCTCAATGAGGTAGTATTATCTCATATTATTTTCGCTTTTCCCAATTGAATTCATTTCTCAAATGGTTTTCTCAATTCATTTAATTTTCTCTAATTTTCAAATGGATTTATTCTAATTCCTACTCATTCATACTAGTTTCTCCACACATTTCAATTTATTAGAAATCTTAATTTCCTATGTTAGTAACACATTCATCGGATCTGATTTATATCTCAAATACTTAATGTCACCTCGAATTTAGAAATCCAATCACATAGTTAGATACTTTTCTTCATCAAAAATGCATACACTCTTTGTGGCATATTCTACATCTTATGCTTGAGTCTCCGTTATGATTAGGACTCCAATATTTACTTTTGATTCATTATAATCATTTCTGATTTATTCCTTCACTGTTCATTCTTAAGAATAAACTATCTAGTCTGCTTAATCTAATTCGGTGAAATTCTTCTTTGAAAGAAGGTTTCTTATTTCCATCATCTATATTATTCATGTAACTCTTATCAATCCACTGTTTCCATCACTATTTATCAGAGATTCTTAGTACCTCAAAAATATCAATTTCTATTGTCTCTTACAAGGTCGTAATGTTCTGGTTACCAAAACTCGATGAAGTTGCAGACATCATTATTGTCACACATGATTAGGTGTGTATCATCAAGGTCAACCCATTCTATCCAAAAATTTATTTTTGACAAATCACCAATTTTCTTACAATAGTAATATTTTGATCTCAATTAATCCCATACAATATTTCTCTCTTTATCCTTGCCACGATCAGGGTTTCCTCACATTGACTTATACCAACATCAACTTTACTCTGATTCTCTAGAATTTATCTCTTCTGGTGGTACATCATGTCATATTAATTCAACAATCGTATTTTATTCTTATTTGATTCATCATCTTTTCTTTATCTCATTTCTATCTCTTCTTCCTATTGTCATGTATTTCATCTCCCATTTGTATATAAAAATCTACACCCACTCATTACCACTCTAAGATGTCGCACCTATAAAGAAAATTAACAACCATTTCAGCCCGAGGCCAATAACATAATCAATCGAATGCAAGCGGTCATCGCCTAACCCAATTACCAAAATACCTACCGCAGAAACGGATGTTACAATTCTCCTCCTAATAAAAATTTCGTCCCAAATTTTCTTACCGACCGATCGAACAAGTGAGGATACTGCCTCCTCATGTGCTCTTCGCCTCCCAAGTCGCCTCCTCTAAATCTCACGCCTCGGATCCTCCACATCGTGAACACACATCGCCGCCCATCCATAAAGTATCATCCTCACTAAACTCGATCGCCATCCCGATCCGACTCACAATCAATCGACCAAAGTCGGATCCCGATCCGCACCTCCCGATCCGATCACGCATCATCTGGCTTCACCTCGAGTGCAATCAAAGCTCCATCCCGACTAAATCTATCGCGCATTAAGTGCTCTCAATCGAACTAAGCATGGCAACCTCGAAACTCAATCGAAGTCTGACTACCATGCGATCTCCTACTCAAAGCATCACCACCACATTGGCCTTTCCGGTGGTACTCGATAAGGCAACAGAATCCTTAAGCAGCTCTAGCCATCTCCTCTGCCTCAGATTCAGCTCTCGCTGACTCAACAAATACCTCAAGCTCTTATGATCGGTGAAGATCTGGAACGTCTCCCCATACAGATAATGTCTCCAGATCTCGAGCAAACACCATACCGCTAACTCCAAGTCATGCATGATAATTACCTCATGGGCTCTCAATCGTCTCGATGCATACGCTTATGACTCTCCCATGCTGCATCAAGACACAGCTAAACCTACCGCTAAGCATCACTATAAACCTCGAACCCTCCTGATCCAGATGGCAAAGCTAACACCGGCGCCGTAGTCAACCGATGTATCAACTCAACGAAACTCCGCTGACACTCATCTGTCCATCTGAAGGCCACACTCTTCCTCAGAAGTCTTGTCAAAGGGGCGGAGATCACAGAAAACCCCTCGACAAACCTCCGGTAATATCCTGCTAATCCGAGGAAACTCTCAACTCGATACACGCCTCTAATCTCCCAACTCATCGCCTCAATCTTGTGAGGATCTACCGATACCTCACCGGATACTATGTGGCCTAAAACACCACTGTCGAGCCAAAATTCACACTTAGTGAATTTGGCATACAGCTGCCTATCCTCATAATCTGCAGCACAACTCTCAGATGCTCCGCATGCTCTGTCTAGACCTCGAATATACCAAAATGTCGTCAATGAACACTATCACAAATCTGATCCTGTATGGCTGAAAACCCTATTCATCAAGGCTACGAAGGCTGCCGGCATTAGTCAACCCGAACGCATCACTAAAACTCATAATACTCATACCGCTTCAACGCACTTTAGGCACATCATCGCGATCCTCAATCGATAATAACCGGATCTCAAGTCCAATTTGGTAAATATCCGAGCTCCTGAATCGATCGAAGAGATCATCGATCCTAGGCGTGGTACTTATTCTTAACAAGAACTGATTGAGCCGCTTATAATCGATGCAAAGTCTCATAGTCCCGCCCTTCTTTTTCACAAATAATACCGAGCTCCCACGGCTAAACATCGGGCCCGATAAACCCTTATCCAACAGC